>JAZHYW010028220.1:0-30017 GCA_037355805.1 Ixodes ricinus | reverse complement strand
AAGGCGTGATGGGGAATGGTACTATTAACTTTTCATTTGATTTTTTTTTCGCCTGGATCCCGGGAAACTAAGACATTTCCCTACCCGGCACTCGAGCGACGAAACCGAGACAAACACCACAGAAGCGGGCACGACAGTTCCTGGGGGTTTTCTTTCCGGCAGTTAAATTATTCATCGAGAATCCAGTGCCGTCGCACCTCAACCCTTATATTGATTGCGGAGTAAGAAAATCTCAACTCACGCGTAGTGTAAATAGTGGAAATCAAAATGTGATCCCGTCCTCGGAGCGCGATAATTAGATTTTTTTTCACGGATTTGTACATTTGTTTTTAGTTAACTCTGGATTTGTTGTATATTTAATGTTTCAGTAATATGCATTAATATGCAGTAAATTTTTGAGCAAATTATTTTTCAATAGTTTTTTTATTCGAGTATGAATATAAGTAGTGACTTACTGACATTAAGAAGAGGTTCTATTGCCATATTTCGTTAAGCAGAAATTGTCTGTTTTCAAAGAAAATTAAAATTAAACTATCCGGGGAAGTTTTGTTGATCACCTTAAAATGAAGCTTGGTTATTTCTTATATATACCAGACATAGTATTTTACAGGGATAGTGCCATCTATGATTAAGTTGCAAGATAAACTCAATAAGAGTTTAATTCGCTTAGTGGAATAAAACAATATATTGCGTTTCTTTAAAAATATCGAGAAGCTAAATTCAGGATAAACAGAACCCATTTTATACATTCCCTCCCAACCGCAGAATATGAACTTATTTAAAGAATGAAGACAATTTCTTACGCCTTATAATACTCCATTATACCGATGAGCAAGTACTCCCTTTCTTAAGCGGGCTTATATTAGAAACCATGACAACCAGCAAAACGATGAAGGCTGGGGACCGATCACAATGCCTCCTTTTTCAATATTTTAGCACACTGCGTCATACAGAAACAATTGAATGGTCGGAGTTAAATTTTGGATTCGTCCATCCGAAAGCTATAAAACCTCGCCCCTTTTTTGCACCGCGTATGTCACACTGTTGTGTATTGCGTGTTTTTGTGATGATGTTGCATAGAACAACTTGGCATGCATTTTAGGCATCCATGGCATGAACATTGTCGATCTTAGTGTCTCTCAAAAGAAGCCCTGCCAAAACTAAAGCCGCCTTCACCCTGCTAATACCTCATGCAAAAGACAGCCTGCAGAAACTGCTGGAGACGTGTTTCCCTATTAAAAATAACACTTCAGCCCTGATGTGTTATTCGACCCTCTCAGCCCTTCAAACCCCTTCATGCATCAAACACCTCAACCTTTCAAACACCTTCACCCCTTCAAACCCCTTTACCCCTCAAATACCTTCAATCGTTCAGATCCGTCAGCCTTGAAGACCCTCTCAGCTCTTCAACCTTTTAGATGCACAAATGACAGTGAACCATATTCCAAAATGCAGTTAAGAACAATATGGGAAGTTTATTTCAGTCATTGAGTTTCATATGCCTGTTGTAACAAAAAAGGCAGTAAGAACCAATGTGTACCCAAACCCTGGCGCAAGCAGCTGTAGACAAATGTGATGAGACCAAATAGTGGCAACCTATTTCTTTGTCGCAGAAAAAAACAAATATCTATCGAGGTACTCATATTGCCGCTTAGTAAATTACTGAAATATGAGGTAGTTGAACTGAAACAAAACCGAGCAGGTGTACCACACGCACAGATGCACACTGTCGGTAGCACGTTTAGAGGAAACCAAGAATGCGAAACCAATGTCCGCGGCCCTTGAGAAAGGCTGAGCGCGGTCACAGCGACGTCCCTGGTGCCGTGGCTGTGGCGCCTTCGGTATCTTTTCGCTCGCTGTATGAGCAGCTGAAGCCGGACGGAAAAAGAGGCCCAAGAAAGAAGGCATTGAGAGACCTTCTCCTTGGTCCGCACACTCAGCTGCTCTGGGAGAAATGTCCGGCGCGTGGGACACGAAGCCGACACTGAGCGTCCGCTCGTTGCGGTCGCCCGATTCAAAATGGCCAAGCGGCGTCCCCGACGCATACATCCTTAAAGGTCACGTGACCCGTTCCGCAGACCCACTTTAACGAATTTGATAGGTGGCGTTCTTTCACTAAAAATATTGGGACAGCCACTACAGACCTCTAAAAATCCGATGACAGTTCTCCTACATTCTCTAGAAATTCCTGAAGGGTGCGTCAGGCCCCTCAGGAAACATCGACGGATATCTAAAACCCCTCAAACAAATTCGGAAGGTACGTCGAGGCATTTGAAAATTCCTGGTGGGCCCTGTCACATTGGTCACAAAATACTGTCTGCAGACATGTTCAAAACACACATGTGTAAAGCTAACATGCTTGAGACGTGCTTGAGTCGTGTCCTTAGATAAATCTGGCATCATGTTTGCAGCGAACAACTCGTCATTTGTAGGATGTGCAAGCAGTGTTACTGCGTCCACTCTAAAAAAAAGTTGTAGCCTTACACACTTCGTCACATATTATAGACTCTAAACTACAGTTCAACGTACAGCGTATTGACGTCGAACTGACGGTCCCATATTTACGAGGGGCTTGTGTGATATAACATACTAAACTGCTAATGTTAATATCAACAACTACATAAAAAACACGCAGGATTTGCGGTATGGCCAAGAAAACCCCACTTACTATTTTGCAGTCTGTCACACGTACACATTAGCTATTTTAAAGAGTTGTACAACTGTACTATCAAGCCACTCGTGAAAGTTGGTACCGTCGGTTCAACGTCAGTGCGCGGTACGTCGAACTGAAATTTTGGGGTGTATTATACGTGACAAGGGGCATAGGGTGTATTGATTTGCTCATACTGGAAGCGAATTCGCGAAGTTTAAGTCACAAATCGCCTAGGATAGCGCCGTAGGGCCGCGTTTTTGCGGGCCGCTTGGAAACCGTTTTCGTCCAACCTCTTTCGCGAACCGCGAAGCTGGAGCCACCGTGGCTAGAGCTAAGCGCAAATCGATGCTGACGTGGCGTCGGTGATTTTCGAACCAAGATCGTATCCGTAGCTATTAATGCTAGCGTTGCTGGAGCGAAAATAGTAAAAATCACGCAATATTTACGTCCTTCTCTTGAATACTCGGTGAGAATGTATGATTCGTTATCTGAACTGGCTGGGCTTCGGAAATTTGGTTCGAATAAGCTCGCTATTGTGCTATTTGAGGCCTCATAGCCTGTCGCTGCGTCGCCCTAACCCGTTACCAACCTCCAATGGCTTGAAGGGGCAGGTTTTCTACGCGTCTTGGCTGTCGTGTAAACGACTGAACGTTATCTACACCACACGCGACCACCACGAAAGTCAATGTATGCAGACGTCGGCAGCGCGATAGCGTAGCCAACAGCACCGCAGAGCTCCCAAGATAGCTGCTCTAGCTCGACCCTTGAGGTTTCTACCACCAAATGTTCTGAATATGATCACCAAGACAAGAAATAAAGTATGTACCACATGAGTGGGGATTCATAGGCTGACGTTGAAGGTCGCCTCGACTCCTCTCTTCCCTTTTTATTTCCTTCTGTTATGTGCGCGTATACATTGTTGTCTCCGTTTGCCTCTTCTTTTTTCTTGGCAAAAGTTGGGGGATATTACACTGCGTTCCGGAATTCTTCTCACACTGCTGAAGACGCGTCTCGGGTCCAAGCTTTACAGATTTGTTTAAAAAGAGTCATGAAAGCTACACTTATGCGGTTTGTGCAGGTGAGCTATATGGTCAGGGGGACATAGTTTATGGGGCTAATAGCAACGAGCAGTCTACTAATTAAGTAAAATTTGTTAATTAACTTCAAATCAATGAAAATAGACATATGGTTCAAATTAGAAACTTGCTAAGTGTCATAAAAAACCTTTATATTAACTCTTTTTAGAAGGATATAACAAATGACAGCAGTTTACTGCAGTCCATAAAAAAAAGCTTTATTGGACGCGTTTCTAAGTTTCGGTTTCTTATCGGAGCGCATCTCTGGTCCCGCGGTCCTGCTCCCCAGTGGCTGAAACGCGCAACACAGGTGCACACTACTTCTCTCTATCCTACGAAGGAGGCGAGGGGGTGGCTTTCGCGCCGCGACCGCCGGGGAGCAGGACCGCGGGCTCAAAGATGCGCTCAGATAAGAAACCGAAACAGAAACGAGTCCATATTGAGCGTTTTTGTTTTTTAGAATGTCGTAACATGCTTGCTTTGTCTTATATCTTCCTCAAAAGAGTTGATTTAGTGGTTTCTGATGGTGCTTAGCGAGATTTTAATTGGAACCATATTTTCTTTTTCACTAATTAGAAAGTTCATTAACAAATCATACTTAATTAGCCAACTTATCGTTCTGAGTGGCCCTTATACTATGTCCCCCTGGCCGCCTAACTCACCTGCAGAAACCGTGTAATTTTTTTTTAGCAAAACTGCAAAGTTTTTGAAAAGAACAGCCTGTTTACTATATGTATTCTGCAAAAAAATGTAAATGATCTGAAGAAATTCTTCTAAAATGCTTGAACTTGAGAACGATTTAATTGTACAAAAATTATTTTTTTGAAATCCAGATTTAAAGCACTTTTCGGAATCAATAATATATTGTTTTTTTTTTTTGGGGGGGGGGGGGAGGTGGCTGCATTTCAAGATTGCCAGTTTATTACCGGTGTTTTACTGGTTATAGTCAGTGGGTTCCTTACGCATTTAAATAAGCGAAGAGAACAATAAAGCGTTCCAGACTTTGGTGGGCAACGTTAAAGAAATCTCATACTTCTTGACTTCTCGATGATATACCTATTGCTAAATTATTCAAGCCTCGAGGAGAAGGCTGTGAATGTAGGTATACGCGCCGCACGGCATCGCGTCTCCCGTATAAAATATTCGAAGTAAATAGCCGAAATACGTCGTTGACGAACGCTCGTGCAAGATGCCATTTGTTTTAGACTTTCGCTTGACAACAGTTCATGCCGCAGACGCCAGTATATGAGGCGCTTAGATCCCCATTTCAAGGCATTCCCTTGATACTTG
The DNA here is from genome assembly GCA_037355805.1 of Ixodes ricinus. Taxonomy (NCBI): domain Eukaryota; kingdom Metazoa; phylum Arthropoda; class Arachnida; order Ixodida; family Ixodidae; genus Ixodes; species Ixodes ricinus. Next base: position 24,998 of record JAZHYW010028220.1, on the reverse strand, counting down.
GGCAATTTAGCAATAGGTATATTGCTCTCTCAGAGTATGAGAGGCTATTCGGCACCGAAACAAACGACACGAACGAGCCTTTGCCCGCCTCCCGGTCATTCCTATCACTCTCAGCGTCCTTAGCGGAGCCGCCGGTCCCCGCCATGTTGAGAATACGAAGAGGAAAAGACCAGAACACGGCCGATGCTTCGTCACTGACACTTCAGGACTCTGAGCTTTATATTCCGAACTCTGCTGCGCAGTGCGTTTACATTAGTCGTAATGAACAATTTTAACGAACGTCATTTATAATTTTTACCACACCTCTAAATTTATATTTAAAAAATGTATTCGCCCTCTGTTGGAAGAGGAGGACGCGGATTTTTGACCGTCTCTTTCGCTCGCATTTCTTTTTTTTAACGTTTGCTAGGGCATTATTACGTGATCCTTGAGCGTTATATATATATATATATATATATATATATATATATATATATATATATATATATAGATGTGGGGTTATTCGCGCCTCTTTAATGTCAAACAAAACGAGGGGCGCAATTGACGTGTGTTGTTAGGCGAGATCCCCAAAGACCAAACCACGACCGTTTTGGTCCGAGTGCATTTATCGCACCTATCTCTACTACCAAACCTGTCCATAGATGAAAAAAAGATATAGCGAGGACAAGGGAAAATCTGGCCCTTTCGTCCCGAAAACCATGTCAGCTACTCATATGGGAAGCGTAGCTGCGCTTTAAAAAAAGGGCCGGAGGACTTGTTTTATTCAGCAGGTAGCGGACTTTGCCTGTAGGGGAGCTTGATAGAATCGTCAGCCCGGATTCGTGTTATTCTTTTTTTTTATGCTTGATTTTTGAATGCGTGCAAACAGTACGAAGAAATAGAACCTTCAGGAATAAGACAGCTAAAGTTTTCCTTTGAATCGTATAATATTGTGGATTTTTTAATTGTAAAACAAATTCGGCAGAGAGGCGTCCCCAGATATAATAATAATTAACTTTATATTCATCGTTATTTGATTGCGGCAATCAATAAAGCTTAATGCGCTCCTTGACGTGTTTTGACTACCGCCTACAATGCACTACGACGTACGCGCAGCAGGAAATAAAAATATACGGGAAAAGGAATTTACAATTGTCACCATAACAAGTTCAGCAGAGGTCAAACTCAAAGACAGTAAATTCCACTAGTAATCAGAAGCATCCGTAAAAAATAATGAGCGAATTTTTCTTATTGACATTTTGTTGAAATCCAAAGTTCAGTAATAGTTGAAACTTGAAATCTAAATGTCATAAGTTTGGTAAATTAGGGATATTGTATTTTAGCCTTTGTGTGCCATAACTTGTTCTTTGCGTGCCCACCTCCGAACACCTGACGCCTCGGGTAAGATGCAAATTAATATTTCTTGAAAGACTTCCAAGGGTAGTTAGAAACTCTGTATTCCTAAAGACCATTGTTCTTTTTACGCTAATATCAAGTCCGTAGGGATACGAAGCGTGAACGTGGATGAGGCGAAACTACCTGAATGTGAACGATGAATGAAAATTTGGCATGATCGCCGCGAAACCACAAACCGCGTTACGCTGTGTCCGAGGGGGGGGGGTTGGGTTTCTCGCGAACCGCGTCGCCGCAACTGCTTCGCAAACGCAGCTCAACAGCAAGTGTGAATGCGCCATAAATAAGATCCACACTGCAGTCTCTACCTACAGCTTACAAAAAGGGGCCTGGCTTGTCATGTTCACGCTTCTTATTTCCCGACTAGGTCTTCGGTGTTCTTATCGCCTAGTGCCGCATTCTCCCTTACTGCGGAGCAATAATAGCGTGTTCGAACTAGCGACGCTCTGCCTTTCTTAAGTTAACAATGACTGCATTAGTGTTTAAAGAACAGCCAGCTTAACGTTGTCCAGGGCCGCTGTGTGAAAGGGTCTTCATAAGGCCGTAGTACTGGTTTTTCTTTGGGTCATCTGCCGAAAACGAGCGCGTCGCACAGATCGGATATGTGTTATGTCGGCGTTCGACAGGAGATCGTGTTCAGTCAGTGAGGACACGGGTGCTCCGTCAGCGTTCAACTGATGTCTACTCAGGCAGGACACGAATTTTCACTAAACGCTGACGAAACTCTCCTGCGACATTACTCCGTCACTTAAGTGCGATGCTGGACGCTGCTATAAGCCAGCCATATAACGCATTCTGCATTAAAAGAAAGAGCGATTGGATCATTTACGCACCAATTAAAAGAAAGCCGTAAGGCAGGTCCCAGCGGAAGAATAAAAATGGTTTCCCCCGTCTGGATTTTTTATTTATTCTTTTATTACGGGAATCTAGATCTCAGTTACACTGGTGCTTTGTTCTTATCTAGTCCCTGTTATATTGAGGGCGCTTGGGCAGATATTCCGTTCCAGCGACAAGGGATCCCTAACGGCACTTTGCCTCCGAGGCAGGGAGCCGACTTTTTGAGATGAATCACGGACTACCAAAGAATGTGCCTCCGGCGCGTTTTTGATAGTAACTGAATTGCCTCCGAATTGTTTGAACATGTTCAAGAGACATCTGATCTAGTGATCAGAGTTTCAACTCGCAATACGTTTTTTCGCAATGTTTTTGACGTTTTAAATTGGGTGTGCGAGGCTAACACGCTCAGCTGGCAACGCTAAAAACGTGACGTCACATGGTGCAATATGAGGAAATATTGGGGCATTAGGCTTATTCACGAATGGTTGCAAGAAGCTTAATGGTGTGAAGTGGACACTAATTAAGCTCACCCCCATCCCTCAGACACACACACAAAAAAAGGCACGCACAGGATTTTTTTAACTGCCTGCTTGACTTGTTTGCTATACATCTTGTGACGTCACCTCAAGTAGGTATTGGAATCAACTTCATACGATGTTTTTATAGCTATTTTAAATTTAGAGTCAATAAACAACATGCGGAAATTGTCACGCTTGGGTATTGCGAAAATGTGTTTAGTCTGGGTAGATGGAAACACAACCCGGAACTCCTCTTTACTTTTACTGACCGTCCGTCTATGCTTTGACGAGTTCTGCGGATCGTGTTTATATAAAGTGTATTCGCGAAAAACTTCGTTGAAAATTTATTTAACTTATTGTTGCGACGTTTTGTTTGCCCCCGCCTTCCTCTTTCCCTCGTTTACGGGAGAGGCTACCTCCTTGTGCCTGATTTAAGCATTAAAATGCTGGAACGGGTGAAGTCAAAATTTTACACTAAATACACTTAATCTTCACTATTTTTAGCTTCCATATATCTGGATGTTGCGTGGGTAATCTTCTCTGCTCTACATCCAGTCAGTCATTGTCAAGTGAGCACGTTGTTATCCGGTTAGGCTTTTACTAATCTCTGGCTATGACACTGAGAAAAAAAAAAAAACCTGACAGAAGAATTTGTTGTGGGTAGAATGCCAGTAACAGGCACGAAAACATAATATCTTTGCCTGCGCGGTGAACAAAGCTGTGCCAAGGGAAACGCGAGGGTCAGCCGGCCGGTATCACTCACCCGCCAATGTTTTCGCGTCAAGCAAACAACCCGCAGGCAAGTTACAAAAGAACATTGACGGACGCTCTTCGTTTCACTATCGGGGAAAATGAATAAAAATAAAATCGTCTGTGTTATGAAAGCACACGATGCGCTTGTATACGTGCCTCGACTTGCTCTCGACTTGCGGCCTTCTTCGAAAACGGACGAAGCCCAGCTGAAACAGCAAACCGTTTTCCCCAAGGCTCACGATAATCAGGTCTAGGCTGAATAAAAAAACGCACTCGCTTACGAACTTGCGTGGTCTTTGCGTGTTGCTTTGATACCCTTCAAAACTGAGAAACAAGCCTCTACAACAACCAACACAAAATCGTGCATTATGCCGGTTTCATGCTGTTGTGGATACTAACTCTGGCGTGAAAACATTCCACCAATACAAATGGCCATGGCCGAAATGCTACTGGCCGGCGCCCGTATTTTGCGCCTTGCCATAAGATTAGAGAATTCCAGCGTCGTGGATTCGCATGTCCTAAGGTAGACAACTGAACAAAAGTCGGTCGCTCAATTAAGTCATTCGACTCGGAGGCCTCTTGCACGAAACGAACCTGGAGGGGAAGTTAACCTCAGTAGTTCTCCCAGGAACGCTGTTTGTATGGCGTTCGGAAGTGGGCTGTTTGGCGCACTTTCATTTCGTGGTAATTGCGTATTCTCAAAAAAAGGCATATAGTAAAGTCACATATACCACCTATGAATACGTCTCATCTACCTAACAATCCTGTGGGTTGGTTGTAGGATGAACAACCAGGCAGGAGACGAACATGCGGGAGAGAATATGGTGTGCGACCAGACTTCTTGCTGCAGCGGGATTTATTCGGTGTTTTCTAGATAGGGTAGAGGACCCAAAGATACCTCTTCTTCAAAACCAACTCCAAGCGTGCAGACGGAGCAACTACAAAAACTAATTCGCCAGTTTAAAAAAATATGATCTTTAAGTATTAGTGAAAAAAAATGAAAAAAGAACGCATGTACATTACATTATTAACGTCAGTGATTACTCAGAAAAGTATTACTCGACATGAAGAAAATGCTAAAAAAACACGTTGATGTAGCGTCGTATTCGGCGTCAGCAATTTTGTCCTAACTTTATGATTTTACAATGTAGTGCGCAGATGATATACCATACGTCGGCATTATAAGAACGATGTCATTTGGCGGTTCGGCGAACTCTAATGTGATATTTCTACTTTCTTTTTTTCGTCTGTCGTTATCAAGACGCAACGACCCGTTACAGGCCACTCTGGAAGCGTTGGTCTAATTTCTCCGCCTGCATAATCGACTCTGCGTGTCCTGACGAGGTTGATTCATGTGGCATATAAGAACATTTTGCCTTCTTGTTTCACGACACTCAAAGTGTTGGAGCCTTAGTCTAGAGTGGCAGAAATGTGATGCATTTAAGCGAAATGTCTAGGCTAATCGGAAATAAATTATACTCACTACCTGCTTGACATTAATAGTTATGGCACCATGCCGTGAAGCATCGAAATTATGGTGAGTTTCGCAAGTTCCCCACCAAATATCGGGCGCTTTATGTAATGGGTGGACGCAGTTTTATCACGAATGTTTCGTACATTACATAATACGTTTTTGAGTGACGTCATACCTTAAAATATATTCAACTATTAGTACTGCGCACTTTAACTAACAACGTTATTTTAGGTAACCTGTATTCAGTTTTAAATTACTCTCGAATTACTTCTGAATTAATTGTTTTGGCGGACATATTCGGAAAAAAATTAAAGATATCAGTTCACCATGATTATATGAATCCGCGGCTAGGGCAAAAATATAAATCTACTGTTTAAAAAGAAAACGCGTTGTTTCATTCTCTTTTTTTGTTTCTCTCTGCCGCTTCAGACTTTTTTCTCCGTTCCTCTGTCTCGGGTGATGTAAACATGGTACCTTTCACCACCCCACGTGGGCCCTACTCTTATTTTTTAAGTTCTTATAGAAAGAAACTCCACAAAAGATCTCGATTTCCCGCAGGCTTACTTTCACAACTCTGCTTCTCTCCGAGAAGGCTAGTATACTGGTGAGTTTTAAGTCAGCGCTCTTGTTTTTCTATCTATGTGTCTCATTCATCCTGGTTATTTAGGGCTGTTGCAACTCGCGCAAGCCTCCTAACAACTCGGTTGCCGAGTGGCAACTGAGTTCTTTTCGCCAAATATACCCTCCGAGGTACTCAGAATGCCGCTGGGTCAATTCCTGAGACGAACGGTACTAAAACCGAACAGGTGCACTACACACACACGCACACACTATCAGCGAAAAGCACGAACGCGAAATCAACATGGGCTGCTGTTGACGAAATCCAAGCACGGTCACGGTGTCGTCCATGGTGCGGTCGCGGTGGCGTCTCCGGCGTTGTTTTCGCTCGCTGGATAATTTAGGAGAAACCAGCTGAACAAACCAACCATACAAATGAGAGCAGAACGTGAGAGACGCATTCAACCGTTGGACTACCAACTACGTTTAATGATACACTTTATCTTCATCTGACAGGCTAAGATCAATCAAAACATAGCTTGCTTCAATTTTCTTTTTTTCCTCATTTTTAAAGTAGGGCATCCTGCTTGTTTGTCAACTTCTGGGAAGTACTTCCACCTCGCAAGAATATCCTCTCTTCTCTGGTTAAGGTCACAACTGGTGAGCCAACACACATGTCGCCTTTCTATTTTATTGTTAAAGCTTCAAAACCTCAAGTGCAAACCGGTTTAGATGGAGCCCTATGATAGTAACTTTGTCTAAGTTTGCCTTGCACTTGCAGTCGTGTCAATGTAGGGCTAAGTGACCTGCTACCGTCAAGTTCTTTAGACTATTGGCATGTTCCTGAGTCCTGTCGTCTATACACCGCCCGGTCTGTCCGATGTAAAAGCTGCCGCATGTCAGGGGTATGTAGTAAATAACCTCCTTGTCGCACTGGGCGTAAACGGTCCTGTGAGTGGTGCCACACCCCTTGCTGTTGCTGGTTTGCCCCTGACTAATCTTGCGGCACGACGAATAGGCCTTATTTGGCGCCGAACACAGCACTTGTACCTCGTGCCGATTTGCGATCTTTTTTAACCTATGTGTAATCCCATGAATGTATGGGACAACCACAAAAGGTCTTCTTGTCTTCTTTTGCTGTGTTGAAGGGTCGTTGCATTCACGCGTCGTCTTGGTGGTGCGGCAAATTTTTTCGCACACGAAGGCAACTACGTTTCGTGAGTAGCCCGCATCCTTGAGTCCTGGTTGTTTGTAACTTGAAGCTTCGGGAGATCTGATGCTCACATCAATTGTTCAGGCTAGAAAATTGAGCTGTGACAGCCACTGCCTGCTTAACAGTTTTTGATTTCTGCGACGAGAAGGGGAGAAACGTTTTGTCTGAACGGGCTTGGTATCTCCAGCAAACATGATCTGCTCTGAAAGACAAAAGCAACACAAGAAACTTGATGGTCTTCCTGACTGGAAGCTCATGTGTGAAACTGAGCCGCATGCATGACTGCTGAAAACTCCTCAGGATGTTATTGAGGCACCCGTCGATTTGATCATCAAATTTTGTAGTGCATAAGATGATGAAATCGTCTACATACCTAAATATCGCCGCGATTCTCGAATCTTTAATGCTTTCTTGAATGGCACGCCTGCACGCTCCAAGAAAAACTTCACACAGATGTGGGGCCACTTTGGATCCTATGCACACGCCGCTTCTCTGCACGTAGTGGCGATCTTGGTAGGCCACCACCGTGGCTGAAAGGTAATAGCGCAAAAGTTCTAAGATGGTATCCACTTGCATCCCTGCCGCATTCTCGAATGATGTGAGGCCTTGGTCATCGATATTAGACCGAAGAACTTGTAGGAGAGGTGCATGCGGGATGGAGTAGAACATGTCTTGAACGTCCATGAAAACCCCAGACACGATGAGGTTCCCTTTTTCTTTAAGAAAAGATATCACATTTTCAGAATTGGAAATTTCGGATGGGGTCTTGCATCGAAACAAAGGTGATCGTTTTGGAGATAAATTGAGACACGCAAGCTTGCCACGTGTTCCTCTCTGAAATAATTGCCCGGAATAGGACTTCCTTTTTGTGCCTTTCGGCTGAGAAGAACGCCGTTAAATGGTAATTCTTAGCTGCCTTGATCTTGGAGCACAACCCACCTTGATAGTTACTCTCTAATATCGTGAGAATGGCTCTTTTTGTTGCTTTTCTTCTATTGACCTCAACCCGGACGAAATTCTTGTTCATGGTTTGAAGGGCTTTTTCTCCAAAAGCCCCTGAGTCTAGAACTACAAAACCTCCTTCCTTATCGGAAAGGCAAAGCTTAAGGTCCTTTTTTCTCAGTTCTTGTATGGTAGGTCCAAGGCTCAGACGTGGGAGGGCTTGATGTCTAAGGTTTGCGAACACTTTTCATCAATGACCTGCGGGCTTCTTTCATGTGCTGCTTTGGCAGCTATGTTCCTTTCAAGCGCCACTTGGTCAACGGCTTCAAGCTTAGGTGCAACGGCATATTTTGGCCCGTGCTCCAATACATGCTTAGCTCGCCCAATTAGTTCAAAATTCCCAATGAAAAGCTGTGGAGACATTTTTGGATTCGTCTGATTTTGCCGACGTAAGGAAAGATGACGACGCCATATCGGAAGAAAGCGAGAAACCCATAGGCTCTCCGTAGTGTCGTTGGTTATTCTTAGGTGATAGGAAAAGGCGGAGTAGTTTTGGCATTTGACACGTAAAAAGTCAGTGAGAAGACGTACTTACCGCCATTAGTCAGACTTAAGGATCTTTGAAACCCGCTGGGCGTGTCCCTGCGATGGCTTAACCGCTCCGAAGAAAGCCTGCACATCCTCCAGTATGATCTTCTTCCGTATGCAGCGTGTGAGCAACCTTGCTTGGAATATGTTGGTTGCAATGACTGGGCTTAGCCCCGCCGAATCGATGAGGTGAAAATTGAATAGGAAAGACCTCAGGTAACTAGAAAGATAACTAACCACGGGAAAGTGTTGAGCACGTTGTTAAAACATATTTAGGAGAATTGAGCTGAACAAACCAACCATACAAATGAGGGGAGAACGTGAGAGACGCTTTCAACCGCCGGACTACCAACTGAGTTTAATGATACACTTCATCTTCATCGATAGGCTAAGATCAATCAAAACATAGCTTGATTCATATTTTCCTTTTTTCCCTCATTTTTAAACTAGGGCATCCTGCTCGTTTGTCTACTTGTGGGCAGTACTTCCACTTCACAAGAACATCCTCTCTTCTCTGGTTAAGGTGTATAAACGACAGGAATCGGGAACGTGCCAATAGTTTAAAGAACTTGACAGCTGCAGGTCACTTAGCCCTTCATTGCCGCGACTGCAAGGGCAAGGCAAACTTAGACAAAGTTACTATCATAAGGCACCATCAAAACCGGTTCGCACGTGAGGTTTTAGAAGCTTTAAACATAGAAGAGAAATGTGTTAGTTCACCATCTGTGACCTTACTCAGAGAAGAGAGGATGTTCTTGCGAGGTGGAAGTACTGCCCACAAGTAGACAAACGAGCAGGACGCCCTAGTTTAAAAATGAGGAAAAAAGGAAAAAGTGAAGCAAGCTATGTTTGAGTGATCTTAGCGTGTCGATGAATATGAAATGTATCATTAAACGCAGTTGGTAGTCCAGCGGTTGAATCCGTCTCTCACGTTCTCCTCTCATTTGTATGGTTGGTTTGTTCAGCTAGTTTCTCCTAAATATGTCTTACCAACGTGCTCAACTCTTTCCCGTGGTCGCTGGAGAATCTTCTGATTCCGGATACATGAAGAAGCGCTATAAAACATTGTCCCTCATCCACACACCGAGCTTCTTTAGGAAACAGAACGCATGCATGGGACGGGAAGCCGACATTGAGTCACTGCTCGTCGCGGTCACCCGGTACAAAATGGCCAAGCGGCTTTCCCGATGTGTTTATCCAGAACGGTAACGGGATTTCTCAGACAGACCCATTTAAACTATTTTGACGGGTCACGTGGTTTTCGGAAAAATATTGCGAAAGACCTCACAGTCCTCTAACAAAACTATGACGGTCTTCTCACACCTCTCAGAATTTCTTGATAAGTACGTCAGGCTCCTTAGAACAATGTGATGAACGTCTCAGATCTCTCAGAAATTGTTGAAGGGTACGTCAAGATATTTCGGAGGTTCTGGTGGTCCCCAGAGACGTTTTTTTCAAAAGGGCACTGCCAGCAGACAAACACGTGAGGCAGTGTTTATTTGCAAAGAAGAAAAGCTTCTCGAAGCGCGTGTTCCCGAGTGATCGACGGTTTTGTTGAAACTCTTCCAACCCGGAATTAGTTTTCCGCGCCGCTCACTTCCTCAAGCTCTAATCTGGACAATTTGCGAAAACGTCGTTGGGAAATCTGGTCACCGTGATTGGCGGGTGCCAAGGTGAAGGGCGGTGCCGGCCAATCACGGCCGCCGAATCCCTCGCCAACTGTTTCGCCAAGTGTCCAGCTTAGAGCCCCTGCAAGGACTCAAGCGGCGCGGCGCGGCACCACGAATGCTGCGTTGCTGAAAACATTAAAGCCGCGGTCGCAACTTGATTACATTGTCTAAATGACACTCTTCACAGTCCTGTAACATTGGTTACCAAAAACCGTCTGGTGTTCGAAGTAAACAAATGTACGAAAGAAACATGCTTCGAACAAGGTTGAGTTGTGTCCGAAGAAAATTTTGTCGTCGTCTCTGCAGCGAACGCCGTGCCTTTCGTATAAAACACGAGCAGTTTAGTCAACTTAATGCATACACGCATCTTGTAAGGCGATGAGAAATAACCGAGTGATAGTTGTCTGACTTTTTGCAAAGTGCGCGCGTTCTGGTGTCTCTCAGTGCCAAAGCGTTGGTTTGTCTCATTTCTGATGCTATTTTACCGACTGACGCTTATTTACCTATTAATTCCGACATGCGCTGATTTACCGGTTATTCGTTAAAAAAGTGAACCGTGCTTTCGGCCACTGTAAGCAAACTATGCATCGCAGAAAGCTGAAGCTCCCTGAGAATATGATGTTAGCGGTTCTGACGGAACGCAAAAGTTTGCGAGCATGGAGTTAGCCGGTTGGAGACATAAAAGAGAAAGACAAAATTTCACCATGAGCAGACGTCCGTCTGAGCCTAATATCGTCAAAACACGAAGTGATAGTTGCAGAAGCAAATATCTGCAGAACTCTCTTCATTGCTAAAGCTCGCTCCGGCCATCGATTGGACATATGTGGCTCCTTCTCCATCTATCATAATTATGAATAAATATTTTTCTAGTAAGTCACCGTGCATACATAAATCCTCTCCCCCGACTTTCGCGCTGTCGCCATTTTTGGAGGGCATCGTCCCGCACACCCAGCATCCTCAGCACCAAACATTGCACTTATTTCGTCTTCTCTGACGATTTCTTTTTAGCATCGGGTGTATAGGGCATCCAAAGCTAACAAAAACGGCACGATGCCAATGTGTTCCGACGGGTGCAAACATGTTGGGCTTCCCTTTGTTTGCAGTTCGCAACAGCCTTCTAGACGGTGCTCGCTAGTGAAAAGGATCCTTTGTTCAGTCAACGTCAGAACTGTCCATTTCTTGAGGAAAGGTCGCTGACGTAGTGCCTTCCGCAAACTTGTGCATGCCAGGCATTTTAGCGCAGGTCCAGTAGCACTTTTCCGACATTTCCGCACATGCGCCATTATGAATCCGCTCACCCGCAAAAAATTGCGAATACACTAAGGTGGGTGTCCCGCATCTTTCGCGAGTGAATATGTTGTTATTGATGACCACTTGTTTACGCAACGCGGTTGAGTCACTTAATTTTTTTGTTGAAACTATTTTTCTTGTCTGTTTGTTTAGTTTTATTTAATTTGTTAAAATCATAATTCGGGCCTTTCTAGACATTCCCCTGAAAGTATGGGCTATGAAACAGTAAAATAAAATCACCAGAAATACTTAAAAAAACAAATTTCGTCAACTATTTTATACGTAAATAAACGTGTTGGCGTTTCGAGTGGTCACGTCAGTTTCCAGTCATCATCGCACCTCGAACTAATTAAACGTCGTATGCCCCATTTACAGATCCCTGAGGTTTCTTTCAAGATCGTCCTAGCAGCTTCACTCCTGTTTTGCCTTACATACTGCACACGCACACACACGCACACGCAGGCACAACACGCACTCAGCCACGCACGCACAAAAATATTCCGTAACGTGAATACGTGAGAAAACAACACAATGCAGGAGGTTCACTGAATTCCAGTTCGTTGTGCCACACCCGTTACAAGCAAGTAAAAAAACAAAAAACTACCACCCACAAAAATTTTGCCAAGCACGCACGCCTAAATATAGGCCACTTTGTCCGACCAGCAGAAGAGGGCTCTGCCGACATCTATTTATAGACAGCGAGATGGCAGCAACGAAAGCCAGAGCAGCCTCTCTGCCTCATTGGGCAAGCGAACTCCTCACCGAGACCGTACCGCGGCAGTATTAAGCATCTTCCCCGCTATCGTGACGCCAGCGTCCATTAGTAAGCCATCAAAGAATCATGGCCCCCGGGGTGATTTGGCCCCGTCGGAGAACGGGCCGTACACAGCAGCTGCGTGTTCACGTAGGAGCTCCCGGGGCCTAGCCGCGCCATCTCCGCGAACACGTACAACCGGGAAGCGGACGCCTTGGACGAAAGCGAACACGAGCGCGAGCCCAACCCTGCGCGAGAGGAAAGGAATTGGACGCCGGGGACGAGACATTAGTCGTCTGTATTCGGGCGCCTTGCCCACGTGTTTGGACCTGGATCTCTTAGCGTTATTGCGTGCGGCGTGGATGACATCCATCTTGTTTTATCGGCTCCCGAACGTGCTTTGCCGACTTAGGGAGACCGAGCGCGATCTTGTGAGAAGGTGAGACTTGGACGGCAACAACTTTATACTTTCTCGAGCACAATTATATATTCTGGGTGTCTTTTTTTTTTTGCTTTACGGAGAATGTGTATATGGCTGACTGCATTAAAAAGAAAAGTCCCATAAAACGTGTAACTGAAAGTGTGACGCGATATTGTAAAGCGGAACCGTATCGTGACTCTGTAACACGCGAAATGTAGAGGGCTTACGCCCCTGCGACATTTATTGGGAAGAGTTTTTTCCGCTAAAAGTAGCAGGAAATTGATGTTGTGTACCATTATACACCAGGTTCTTAATCTCAAACGTGTTTGCTAAATTAAGTGGGAAATGGATTCCCTCAAATTTAACGGGACACAAGCCTGCTACAATTAGCGGCATTTAGCTTCACTCCCCAGTACACGGAAGCTCACAAATCAACACCGATCACAGTTGAAGACACGCTGTACACTATGTTTCGCTTGAGTTTATTAAAACATTTACTGTTTTTTTGTTTTTTTTTTGTGAGCTATTGGTGCTTGCCCGAATCCGTTTGGGGAAACGCATATAAGCGTTCAGTTCTTGGCTCCCGTTGTGGGGGCGTACTCCCCTTTATGGCGCGGTAACAAAAGAGTGCGATGAGGCGACGGAGACTGAAAGAAGCGAGACACGCTAATTGCGTTGGATCGATCAGCGCGAGGTGGCCGACCGCGAAATTGTCACTCTGTTCTGACACCGAACTGCACCCCGCTTCACCCCACGGCGGACTGTGGCGGACGCTACCAGCCATCCCAGCCAGTCTTCTTCGCTGAATCTTTTATCGCAACAACCATCTCAAATAATCCTCGCCATCACCCCCTCACCGTATTTTCTCTCGTCTTGGCCATCCTTGTAAATTGCAGGAAATGTCTACGTCCACACTCTCTCATCAAATGTGTACGCAGATTACCATTCCCAATGAAAAACTGAAATGCAATACCTGACCCCATTGTTTCTCTAAATAACACTAATATATTTGCATCCGCTACTACCCTGTTTCCCTCTAACTCCTTATACTAGAACACAGTGCTTTAGTATTGTTTCCTTCTTGTGTGCATTGTATTTTTATAATATGTTATTATATCGAGGAAAATAAATTATGATGATGATGAATTCAGTGCCATGTGAGTGTCACGTGAATTTTAAGGGGAAAAGAAATGGGGGGCGGGGAACCCGTGGGGCGACTAGTCACGTGATAAAATGACGGTGCTTCGTTGGCTGGGATGGCTCGTACTGTCCGCTTCGGTCGATCGGTCCATGGTTAGGCGAAACGGAGTAGAGGCGAGTGGCAGAAGCGTGTTCCCCATTCGATCGACGTATCTCTGTTTTGTTTTGTTTTGTTTTTCTTTAATGGAGTCTGGAGGAAACTTGGGGGCTTCTGGAGACGACGTGCAGCACCCTCCCGAGCCGAAATTCTGGTGCACTCTCTGGAGCACCGCGAGTGTTCGAGACGTCGTTCCATGTCTCCAACAGCAACAGCTCTGAACGTCCTTTGAAATTACCGTAGACATTTCCGGCATACATGCGAACCACCTCGAGTTTTTTTTTTCCCCTCTAGTTCTCGGAATGCACCCTGTTCAAAATGTGTGCTAGAATCACGCAATGCATATTTGTGTCTTTCAGCTCCCAGCTAGTGCCCAAACTCAATGTATAACCACAGTCCTTCGGCGTATTGAGGGACTCGACTAAATATCGTGATTTGGTTTTGGTATTAACACACACTACAGCGCACTACTGCAAAAGCACACTCACACCGTACACTCACTCCTTACGCACGAAAAAGAAAGGAAAGATTCAAACGAACCGCGCTGACAAACAGCTCGTTTTTATATACTTTTTCTTCTTCTACGTCTGGAACTACCGAATTTCTCGAATCACGCGCACCTATCTCCTAGACGCCAAGAAATTGATTTTTTTTTCGGTCAGGTTCAAAGATGGTGTACTGATACAGTTTTCATAATTCCTGACGATATGTTCAGCTTCAATAATTTCTCTAGTTAATTGATTACTGTGCCTACCTAAAACTGTACAAGATGGCAGGTGAACCTCGCACCAACAGTAGAGTGCACTCTACCCACAGTCACGGCAGTGTATGCTCAGGTGCAAAGAGTTAGCTATGGTGCTGTTGTTTTTTGTGTAATTTTAGGTAGGCAGAGTAATCAATTAACTAGAGAAATTATTGAAGCCGAACACAATGTGAGGAATTATAAAAACTCTATAAGTACACCATCTTTGATGCTGACAGAAAAGGAAATTTTGTTTTCTAGGCGTCTAGGAGATTGGTGCTCGTGATTCGCGAAATTCGGTAGTTCCAGACGTAGAAGAAGACAAAGTATATAAAAAAAGAGTTGTCAGTGAGCGCGGTTCGTTTGAAGTTTTCCTTCCTCTTCGTGTGTAAGGAGGGAGTGTACTTTCACAGTAGTGCACTCTAGTGGGTGTTGATATGAGCAACCAACTCGCCCAAGCTGCTACACTAACAAGATGGTTTTGGTAAACAGTTTGAACTACTGTGGAATACCGACTTCAGGGATTTATGCTGCAGAAATTCAACTTACCTCATCTCCAAGATACCCAGGTTTATAAAATGTAAATATGTTTTAATACGAATCGCAGTAGAGGGTCACTTCATTAAAAATAAAAATTATCCGAATTAAAATATAAACGAGGAAACATGCAACACGCAGCACACAAACATTGTGGAGATATTCTAAACAAGAATTGATCACAAAACAGTTGTATTAGACGGATCATGTTATTATTTTCTTCCATTCGCTATATACAAATTAAAATTATTTCTTCACTTTAACAACCTCCCTAATGGGTATCACATTTTTGTGAGCTAGTTAACGCAGGAGCAATGTGACGAAAACGAACAGATTTCATCTGAATATTTTTAGAACCCGAGACTAAGGAACGAAAGGTGTCGGCCACACACACACCCTCCGTTTGCCGCCCAAAGAAGCAGCAGTGGGATTCTGAAGCCAAGTATTGGCAAACAATGTTTAGTCTAGCTGCCCGCTAAGGCCGACATTACACACGTTACTAGGTCATGTGACCCAGTCATTGCTCGAGTTCAGCTAACCCCTTTCGCTTTAGCGACTGGAGGCAAGCCAAAACACGAGTTTCCACCGAGGCATTGACTGTAACCTGAACAAAAGCGATTGCTCGCGCAGTGCTACGCCCAATCATTTATTCTGAGTTTTTTCATCGCCGCCCTGGGCTATTCTAACGCAACTGAATTCGGTGACCTTAAGTCCAAGTCCCACCGTTCATGCAACAAACAAACGACACAGTGGAAGCTGCAGACACGACGGCAGAATAATCAGCGGACATCCCTCAAGTATGCTTCAAGCAGGCTTGCTTCATACATACAGTATGCATGTGTGTTGCGAGAATGTATGCTCCTAACATGTCTGAAGAAAGTTTTGTGTATGACTGATGTGAGAGGACCGTCATACAAGAATGAACCGCGCCTCGGAGATTCTGCAGACTGCCTTTTGTATGAGGAATGAACAGTGGTAACGCGGCATAAGAAGACACTGAACTTCCAATAAAAGCTTTTTTTTTTTGGTAATTGAAACGGGCACGCCCGTTACAAAATGAACGATACTAGGAAAACAAATATAGCGCAATATTTACATCGCCAGACTATTGGGGCTGATATGAAGCATTCTTCTACTGCGGGGTGGACTGCTCAAAATAGAAACATGTTTTCTTTTCGCTTCTGATATCAATAATAAGGTCAACAAAATGACTCTGCAATTCTTCTTTTCTTTTCTTATTGAGGAAAAAAGAAAAAGGGTTAACGTGTTTTTTTGTTTTTTTTTGTCACGGGGGTGTTGTATTTAAACTCTTGAAACTCCTTTTCTTTTAGTGTTTATTGTTGCACATCCGATATTTCGGGCCTCGACATCTCGAAATAATCGCCGTTCCAAAATCGCTCCTAATACAAAAAAAAAAAAAAATGTATCGCCACCCAAATTTTGTGTTAGAAATATTTCTTTTTTTCGGAAGAAAGTTTACTTTCCGACCTGCGTGTCCTATGCAGGCCACTAAACACCAGACATGTACAAGTTACTGAAAGAAAGTAATTAAGTTAAGTTACTGAGTATTGGCCTCAAAACGAATTTCAGTAGAGTAGAAGTTACTCAAATGGAAAGTAATTGAGTAAATTACTAACTACCGTAACGAAGTAGTACTTTTGAAGTCACTTTTATATTTTTAAAGTAAAAAGAAAGTACGTAAATGTTTGATCCGTTAGCGAAATTCTGCAAGCCAAATATAAAGTGGCTTGTGTTTTCACATAAATGCTTTAATAGCTGGTTTGTTTTGTACTTTTTGTTTTCTGGTCAGTTATGTACTGCGGGTGTATTATTTATATTTTGAGGTTTCGCACTGCCTGAGCTTGATTTTGCAGACAGTGTTTGCTTGTTTACAGTGCTGCGTAAAGTACATCTAAAAAGTACTTGAACTAAAGTACAAAGTCAATTAGAGGTTATTGTACTTCAAGTATAGTAAGTACACCGGGCGCAATGTACGTGAAGTAAAGTACTATAAATACAACATAATTTTAAAGTAAAGTACAAATACTGTTTAACACAATCTTTCATGATGCTCTTTCATATCCTATTTTTTGTTACTTTATACAGCAACCCATGTTTACAAACAAACCGGAGCGCCCCTTGCGGACGCCACCGACGCCGCGCATGCGCGATGGGGTGTGAGCAAGAAGCTCGCCGTCGCCCATAAACGAACCATTGGAATGGGATGTTGTCGGCGTCCGTCTGAGTCCCCGGGCTCTTTTTTGCGTTGAAATTGTCGATTCTACGTCTTCCTGGCAATGTCTGACTCACTTGAGCGGCACTCAGCGAAATTAGACGAGGCTCGTTACACCGCAAAACTTCGCGTGAATAATGTGACATGCGGCGATTCATTCGCCACAGAATGAACGCTAAAGCCTGATTCGCATCATGAGATTCTGCTCGCTATTTTCAGTCATGACGCCGCTCGGGCTCCAGAAGGCTGAACCGTAGCTGAGATGTCGACGTCGATACTGAAAATCGTAAGCAGAATCGAACCGAGTGAATCAGGCATAACAAGTCCGTGATGGCCACTGGTAACAATTATCAACATATCCTTATATCTACTGTTTACACCGAGCGTACTTACCCGAAGCACCCTTCAAACTTAAACGACTTTTAAGGTCTGCTCTTCTTATCGCAATTATCGGGTGAACGTTTGGTCTACGGGACGCTGTAGCTTGAACGAGCAGACGACAAGCAGAAACGTTTGGGAGAGCAGACGACAGCTCGAACGATGAGGCGGCCGTTTGAACTTGATGACGCCCTGAACGTGGTCCGCAGGTGGTCCGTGCAACTTGGCGATTTTCCCGCGTTCATGTTGGAACAAAACAAATAAATCTGACGACCACAAGTATCCGTGCATTCAATCCAAAGTGCTTCGCGTCCAAGTAAGAAAAACCGACCGCGTCTGTTGTTCCTTTTTCACGGACTCTATTAACGTTCTCGGACGAACCAAGCAGGCAGAAAACTCATGAAAACTGACCTTCAAAACTTTCCCGACTCTTTTGGTACAGCCCCAGTCGCGGCGTTTTGACGAGAAGGCAAGTTTTTTTCCGGTTTCTTCCAAATTAACACAGGAATGCAAGTTCCCCATGGCGACTTCCGCCCACAGCCCCAGACCGGAAGTGCGCCCGACGCGCCACCACCGCGCCGTGACGTAACAGAGATGAGCTCGTGTATATTAACTGGTATGGTGTCTCCAGGGGTAATCGGAGGAGCATCTGTTTCTTTCGGGAATGGCGGCAAATATTGGATAAAGTCAAGTCGCCAAAGAGTAGTTGTTTCACTCTCGCTGACGAACTATTTAACACAATACACTTAGAAGGCACTTATTTGTATCGCTCTTATGGCCGCCATTACTTCTCTCAGAGAAATGACCAGATGACGTCTGGAAAGACGATAGGACGTTTTCACATGACAATACGGCATTTTTTGTTTCCAACTTTGGGGAATGTATTTTGAAGTCGGGTATTTTACTTTCTTCAAAAATTACCAGAAAAAAATACTTTAGTAAAGTACAAGTACATGCTCAGAGAATGTACTTCAAGTAAAGTACAAGTTTCGTAATCCTACTTGAAATAGTACTTTAAGTACCAAGTTCTAAAAGTATTTCCCAATTCAGCTTGCTTTTTTAAAAACGTTAAGGTCTCGAACTATCTTCGAACCTTGGAATACCTGCATATGCTGAGTTTTGGGAGGAAAGGCAACTCAAAGAGGTCACCTTTGCGTTGCCCTTTAGCACGCGAATCTTCAAGTACAGCACAGCCTACGGGAGCACCAGATGGGCTTCAGAGCGGGTGCTGCAATTTGTAGCCTCTTTTGAGTGAGGATGCAGTGTGTACACCCCCTGTAGTGGGCGAGATTTCATACGTTGGGGAGAAGCAGGGACAAACCCTTTCTTTAAATACGTCGTCTCCTTGAGCTTCGGGACACAAAGGAAGGCCAGTCTTCGGCGCTAATCCCGCAGCTACTGGGCCTCACTTGCGACGTGTCTGTCCGCTCCCCGCGCCTCGTAGCAGGGTTGTTGCAGTGGGGGGCTCGTAAAATTTTTAGAGCGATTCAGACCCTTCAGACCACTCCCCCCCCCACCCCCAACCCCTTGCCTACTCCACATGCTTCCCCCTCTTTGCAAATATCAGCTGATCTTCCAACATCTTATCTATATTTGTGCAGGAATGTTCGTTGACCAGCAAACCTACCACTAAAATTCAAAAGTAATTTGTAATTTGAGTAGAAGTTACTCGGAAAAACTAATTAAAGTACACTACTAATTACCGAAATAAAAATGTAATTGAAAGTTACTAAACTACTCAGAAAAGTAGTTAAACTACAGTAACTTGAGTAGAGTAGTTGAACTACGTACAAGTCTGCTAAAAACTCCATTTGGCAAGAAGTTGAGTTTCCTTCAGTGGGCCTGTGAGTCAAGAAAATGGTCGAGGGCAAGGCTGGCCGGATAGCCCCGGCATCGCGTCCCATTTAAAATGACTCGGAGCTGAGCGGCGATCGCCTCCGAAGCGGGCACCGCGTGTTGACCGCGGGAACTGCCCCCGTGCCAAAATCGATGGCCTTTCATAAGGAGGGGGACTTTCTCCGCGCCGACTCTTTAATCTTGGCCTTCTGCTCGAACAGCTCTGCCGACTGTCGATATTCCCCGCTGCGTTCGGCCCGTATTTCTCCCGCTTTAGCCCCCGGACAATTTGCGGCGCACACTTTGAGAATCTATCTTTCTTCCCTCTCCGCCTTTGTCATTTTTCATTTGTCCTTTTTCGTTTGAGTGGATTTTGTAACCTATAGAAAAGAGGGTTCCGGGAACTCGCCGATATTCATGTGGCTCTACTGACTCTAATGTCCACGCTTTTGATGAGTTATGGGCCATTAGTACTTTACGTAACAAGCAGTCGTCCCATACTTATGTGACAAGCGGGTATAGCGTAGCCGTAAGCTGAGGTCCCTATGCGGATGCGTCGTACAAGAGAGATTCAGCAGGTAGTGTCTGAGGCGTGGCTCTTGGTTGCATGACGGTCGCACATTGGTCATAGAGAAACTGTCTGCAGGCATCTTTGAAGCTAACAACTGTATGAAGGAAACGCGCTTCGGAGATGCCCAGGGCGCGTCCTGAGATGATCCTGTTATCATGTCTGCAGCAAAGATAGCGCCCTTTTTATGATGTATGAATAGTGTGACCGCGGCTTTTCAGACACTTAGCGGACGTTTTCATGCTCGAAATTTAGGCGAGCCAATGCACGATCGAGTAGGATAGAACTTGCATATGCCCAGAGGAGGTTTAGCATTTTCCGGTTATGCTGTACGGCAAAAGTATAGAAGTAATTTAAAAAAAACGTTTTTTTTTTTACGCACAAAAGTAAAAGTTTACAGCGCAGAACCCACTGTCTTCCACCCAAGTGTAACGGAAGTTGTTTGGAGCAGATGCCAGATTTTCAAAACGAACTGTTATCTGATTAAAACTCTGGATTAAGAGCGATTTTCGGACTTTTTTTCTGAGATCATAGAGCCGGTTTGCGTTAGCCGACGTAGTCATCTCTGTTCATTACCCTGGATTCGTTAGCCGTCATTTGCGCGTAGAAACTCGTGTGCCACTGATACATTAGGGACGGCTAAAAGTTGCAGGAAATTTACAACAAAAGAAAATGTCTCAAATGTGGAAAACTTGCGCTATAGTCTTTCGCGTGTATTTATAACCAGGGACTCGAGCCGTTCATTCTTCCAGTTCAGTTCAGGTTTCGATTCAGTAGTTTTGCATTTTGTTCCGGTTCGGCTCCGCTTCAGTGACGAATTCGAATTAACGGTTCGGTTACCGGTTCCATCAAGTACGAAACGGCTCAAGCCGGTTTAAACCGGTTCTCAAAGTGAAAAGTCAACAACTCCAAGTCGTTAAAGACAAAAAGTGTGTTCAACACGTCCTCACCTGCATTAAAACAAACAAAAAAAAAACAAGGTTACCACACGCCGTGCTGCGGAATGGAGGACAGCAAAACAAATATAGGCTTAATTTCGTATTGTGATCAGGACACTTTTTCGCAAACACCGCTCTACGCAAATTAAGTAGTCATACAGGCGCTCAGAAAGAGTACAAAAGAGCAGTTCTCAAATGTGAAGACAATGGCGCCATGACGGTAGCACGCACAGAACTTGCAAACAATCTACCTCGCGCGCCCAAACGCCTAGCTCGAACAACTGGCTCGAAGAGGTGACAGAGAGTGAAGGGCGACCTAACGGTAATCAAAAGAGAACAGAAGATAGAAAGGAAACGGGCGACATGTTGCTTTTGAAAAACGCACGAAATAAATTATTCGAGTGGCGTCCCTGCGCAGCATACCGTGAGCGCGTTGCGCGCGCTAAAAACCATGTTTCAAAGGCTCCGGTAGTGTGATACGTTATTGTTATTCTTAAATTATCTAAAATATCATGACTTCCCGTTCTAACGGTTAAGACAAGGCCACGTATTTTAACTATTCGAGAGAAACAAAAACATACAAGACTGCTTTCTTACCGGGAGTTTCTCGAGAAAAACCGAGCTTTTTCAAGGCCCAACACGTACATAGACGACTTGGCCGCATCGAAGCCACAGTCGTGTGTTCACAACACGAAAGACACAATTCGGTTGGCGGTTGGACACATCGTAAGGAAATATCGCGGTTGGCATTATCTACCCCAGCCCAGATCTGTCAGCTCCGAGATATACACCATCTCACGCGACCCTGTAGGGACGCCGAATGATTAGTCTGGGACGTTTTGGTTTGCTTTGTTTCCTTTTTTGGGGGTTAGCTCGACCGCGGTGCATGTTTATACATTAAGATGTCGACATATTACGACAATGTTTCAACGCTTTGGAGGAGCAATTTAGGAAGTGCAGTCAGACTGTCAACGTGGGCTGACAGGAGCGGCTTTAAGAGGGAGGAGAGGGGGAGATTCGAGCTTACGCCCCTGAGGGCAAAGCTTTTTTATGAGAAAATCCTGACTTACAGTGCGTTTTTCATTATCATTTAATTTTTTGTCAAATGTCAAATATTAGGATATTAGGGAACCAAAAGAGAAATGGGACACGCATCTCCCGTGACTTCATATCCGTCCATCGCGTAGCATCTGCACCCCACTCCCCAAGCCTGACCTTGTTCATTATTTTCGACCCTGTTCATTACTTTGCAAGAAGCATTCCCTAGCCTTCGATATACCTTTGAATTTACTTGAACACAGTGCCAACGTTAAAAAAGTATCACATTCCTATTAAGGTAACTGCGTGGTTGATACGTCTGATTTACTTGATCGCCCAATTAAAAACATATAGCTTAACCGACACGTCTCACGGGGAGGAGTTTCTTGTGTTTCGGGCACAAGTCAGAGTCTGGTGAGTTGGTGTGTACGGACTGTAGGAAAGCTGTTTTTTTTTTTATTCTTCACACTTTGAAGAAGGTCGCTTGCCGCACCTTACTGCACATATATTACGGCGCCTTATTTTGTCGCACGAATTGAGGGTAGCGGCTGCGGACACACCGGGCCTTTTTCGGCAAATTGTCGGCGGCCGTATCCCACCTTGCGCTAATTGTTTTCGTATTATTCCGATACTACAATGATCCGCTGGAGTACTCCTCTTCGATCAAATAAATAGGAACTTTTGGCAGACAGTTTTTATTGCTGAGTTTCAGGTTCAGTTAAAGGGGCCCTACAATCATAATTAAGCGTCTACCTTTTTTGCGGTTTCCACGTCTCTTGGGGTTCGGGCAAGCCAGCGGGCACGGAGAGAGTCACTAAATATCAGTCCGTCATATTTTAACCGGACGACGCGGAAACCCCCTCCACCGACGGGGGCGACCCGCGGTACCGAAAGCGCGCGTAATGTGACGTCTTAGGTCCTGGGCTTACTACTGGTCAGAGCCGCTAAAGCTTCTTTTTAGTCGAAATACAAAATATAAGTGGCGCGAACCGTTTCAATTATTTATAAAAGTAGTTTTTGTTCAGTATTTGAGATCAGAAAAGAAACAAATGCAGTTTATAAAGTACGGAAACAAGAAATGATCCGTCGACATACCCGCCACCAATCGGTGGAAAAGGCGGCGCCTACTAGAAAGGAGTAGTGGGATCAGGCGCCGACACGGAAAGGTCCCGGATGTACGCGGCGGCGCTGCGGCCGTAGGGACCGAAGGACCCGGCCGGCTCTGAGCGTTCCCAAGGCCTTCGGTGAGCAGCTTTGTCTTGCGGTTTGGCCGTTTCGCGGTATGGCAGCGCGAAGTGGCTCCCATTCTGAACTGATCTTTACCCCGTGTTTGCTGTCGTTTGTGGCCAATGAAGTGTCATGCCGAATTTGTGTTTAATCGCGCAGCAAATGCAATGAGAGCCGCTCTAGCTGCCCGCTACATACAGCCTATCCAGAACACGCTTTCGTGGCGCCCTCTCGCGCCGTCGAAACGGAGTACGGCAGCCGTGAGCGCTCGCTCAGCTCACCACCCCTCGTCTAGTTCACGGCCACTCAAGCAACCAAGGACGTCATGAAGGAGGTTATTTTTTGCTTGTTTTTGTAACTTTAATTTGCCTATAACTTCTAAAATAAATCGAAATTCGAGAAAAGAAAAGTGTCATTAAGTTACTACGTTCAGTGCGCTCAGGTTTGGTGCAAATTAAAAATTAGTAAAAAAGCCATTGCAGGGCCCCTTTAAGGATCGCTAGTCGCTAGGCGATATCTGATCTCACTGATGTTCGTCTTTTATTTCAAGGCCGACTATCTCAGTGATCAGGAGAAATTAATTAAATGTAAACACACGCACAGCACACACACACACACACACACACACACACACACACACACACACACACACACACACACACACACACACACACACACACACACACACACACACACACACACGCACGCACACGCACACACACGTGCACACGCACACACACACACAAACACACGCGCGCACACACACACGCACACACGCACACACACACACACACAGCACACACACTTCTAAACCGCTGTCTTGCTCACGACTCACGCAACTATCAAACAGATTACGTCGTCCAGCTTGGTGTCAGATTCGTAATCAAGATAATAACAAACAAATGGCAGCGACTTTTATCTTCAATATCCTATAATGTATGAAATGGATTATAGGAAAGTGGTGAGGGAATTGGTGTGTCACGTGACGTATATTTTGCCGCTAAACCTCGCGGGGAAACTGAATGGTTGTATAGGTCTCGTGGAGTTGATTTCCCTCGCTCAATTTCGCGGGGAAACTGGTTCGGTGTCTTGGTCACAACAGGGGAATTTTGCCGCTAAATTTAGCGGGTAAGTGAATTGGTGTATGGGTCACGTGGCGTCGATTTCCCGTTAAATTTGGGGGAAACGTAGTTTATGTTTTGGCCACAAGACGTAAATGTTCCGCTAAATTTATCGGGGAAAATGAGTTTAGATAGAGGTCGCGTTCCGTCAATTTCCCCGAGGTGTATAAATCACGTGACGTCAGGTGACGTCACACGACGCCACGGTCCTCGCCAAATTTAACGAAAAATGCACGGACTGACGGACGGACAGAAGGACAAAGTTTTGGGGGTAGCGTTAAAGAAGAAAAGACAAAGAAACATTTCATGCTTTAAAAGACCTTGATATGTCACGTCAGATTCGTACGCACCCATTTCACGTTGCGCACTCTTTGGCGCGGGAGTTCGTCCGGTCCTCGCTCACCTCGTGCTTTAGCTTTCCTCCGACCTGGAATAATGGCGGCGCGCGATTCGCTGCCTCGGCATCGTGCGTTCCCCCGAGCGTTCCCTGTCTTACCCTTTGATTGGCGTGCTACTCCTTGCGTTCCGATGCCCCCAAAAACGCATTTTGAAACACTTGCTCGCCGTATAGTCGTGAACAAAAAAAAAATACGTTGGGCGTTAAATTACGTTAGATTTCTCTGATTCGTGATTCGTTCTATGGCGTTCTTATCGGTGAATGTCGCGATCTCAT
>JAZHYW010028219.1:0-16820 GCA_037355805.1 Ixodes ricinus | reverse complement strand
CTTTAGTTCAGTTGTATTGCTCAGGAGGTTCACTGAATTCCAGTTCGTTGTGCCACACCCGTTACAAGCAAGTAAAAAAAACAAAAAAACTATCACCGCAAAAGTTTTGCCAAGCACGCACGCCTAAATATAGGCCACTTTATCCGACCAGCCGAAGAGGGCTCTGCCGACATCTATTTATAGACAGCGAGATGGCAGCAGCGAAAGCCAGAACAGCCTCTCTGCCTCATTGGGCAAGCGAACTCCTCACCAAGACCGTACCGCGGCAGTATTAAGCATCTTCCCCGCTATCGTGACGCCAGCGTCCATTAGTAAGGCATCAAAGAATCATGGCCCCCGGGTTGATTTGGCCCCGTCGGAGAACGGGCCACACACAGCAGCTGCGTGTTCACGTAGGAGCTCCCGGGGCCTAGCCGCGCCATCTCCGCGAACACGTACAATCGGGAAGCGGACGCCTTGGACGAAAGCGAACACGAGCGCGAGCCCAACCCTGCGCGAGAGGAAAGGAATTGGACGCCGGGGACGAGACATTAGTCGTCTGTATTCGGGCGCCTTGCCCACGTGTTTGGACCTGGATCTCTTAGCGTTATTGCGTGCGGCGTGGATGACATCCATCTTGTTTTATCGGCTCCCGAACGTGCTTTGCCGACTTAGGGAGACCGAGCGCGATCTTGTGAGAAGCTGAGACTTGGACGGCAACAACTTTATACTTTCTCGAGCACAATTATATATTCTGGGTGTCTTTTTTTTTTTTGCTTTACGGAGAATGTGTATATGGCTGACTGCATTAAAAAGAAAAGTCCCATAATACGTGTAACTGAAAGTGTGACGCGATATTGTAAAACGGAACCGTATCGTGACTCTTTAACACGCGAAATGTAGAGGGCTTACGCCCCTGCGACATTTATTGGGAAGAGTTTTTTCCGCTAAAAGTATCAGGAAATTGATGTTGTGTCCCATTATACACCAGGTTTTTAATCTGAAACGTGTTTGCTAAATTAAGTGGGAAATGGATTCCCTCAAATTTAACGGGACACAAGCCTGCTACAATTAGCGGCATTTAGCTTCACTCCCCAGTACACGGAAGCTCACAAATCAACACCGATCACAGTTGAAGGCACGCTGTACACTATGTTTCGCTTGAATTTATTAAAACATTTAATTTTTTTTTGTGAGTTATTGGTGCTTGTTTGAATCCGTTTGGGGAAACGCATATAAGCGTTCAGTTCTTGGCTCCCGTTGTGGGGGCGCACTCCCCTTTATGGCGCGGTAACAAAAGAGTGCGAGAAGGCGACGGAGACTGAAAGAAGCGAGACACGCTAATTGCGTTGGATCGATCAGCGCGAGGTGGCCGACCGCGAAGTTGTCACTCTGTTTTGACACCGAACTGTACCCCGCTTCACCCCACGGCGGACTGTGGCGGACGCTACCAGCCATCGCAGCCAGTCTTCTTCGCTGAATCTTTTATCGCAACAACCATCTGAAATAATCCTCACCATCACCCCCTCACCGCATTTTCTCTCGTCTTGGCCATCCTTGTAAATTGCAGGAAATGTCTACGTCCACACTCTCTCATCAAATGTGTACGCACATTACCATTCCCAATGAAAAACTGAAATGCAATACCTGACCCCATTGTTTCTCAGAATAACGTTAATATATTTGCATCCACTACTACCCTGTTTCCCTCTAACTCCTTAAACTAGAATACAGTGCTTTAGTATTGTTTCCTTCTTGAGTGCATTTTATTTTTATATTATGTTATTATATCGTGAAAATAAATTATGATGATGATAAATTCAGTGCCATGAGAGTGCCACGTGAAAGGGTTGATAACTGGGCTAGTTGGTAGTTAGACATTTGAACGGTAATAGCGCACACGTATGGAGAGAGAGAGAGAGAAGCGCTCTTTTATGTCTCTCTCCTTCTCCATACGTGTGCGCTATTACCGTTCAAATGTCACGTGAATTTTAAGAGGAAAAGAAAAGGGGGGCGGGAACCCGTGGGGCGACTAGTCACGTGATAAAATGACGGTGCTTCGTTGGCTGGGATGGCTCGTACTGTCCGCTGCGGTCGATCGGTTCATGGTTTGGCGAAACGGAGTAGAGGCGAGTGGCAGAAGCGTGTTCCCCATTCGATCGACGTATCTCTGTTTTTTTTTGTTTCTTTTTCTTTAATGGAGTCTGGAGGAAACTTGGGGGCTTCTGGAGACGACGTGCAGCACCCTCCCGAGCCGAAATTCTGGTGCACTGTCTGGAGCACCGCGAGTGTTCGAGACGTCGATCCATGTCTCCAACAGCAACAGCTCTGAACGTCCTTTGAAATTACCGTAGACATTTCCGGCATACATGCGAACCACCTCGAGTTTTTTTTTTATTTTCCCTCTAGTTCTCGAAATGCACCCTGTTCAAAATGTGTGCTAGAATCACGCAATGCATATTTGTGTCTTTCAGCTCCCAGCTAGTTCCCAAACTCAATGTATAACCAGAGTTCTTCGGCGTATTGAGGGGCTCGATTAAATATCGTGAATTGGTTTTGATATTAACACACACTACAGCGCACTACTGCAAAAGCACACTCACACCGTACACTCACTCCTTACGCACGAAAAAGAAAGGAAAGATTCAAACGAACCGCGCTGACTGACAACTCGTTTTTATATACTTTTTCTTCTTCTTCGTCTGGAACTACCGAATTTCTCGAATCACGCGCACCTATCTCCTAGACGCCAAGAAATTGATTTTTTTTTCGGTCAGGTTCAAAGATGGTGTACTGATACAGTTTCCATAATTCCTGACGATATGTTCAGCTTCAATAATTTCTCTAGTTAATTGATTACTGTGCCTACCTAAAACTGTACAAGATGGCAGGTGAATTTCGCACCAACCGTAGAGTGCACTCTCACCCACAGTCACGGCAGTGTATGCTCAGGTGCAAAGAGTTAGCTATGGTGCTGTTGTTTTTTTGTGTAATTTTAGGTAGGCAGAGTAATCAATTAACTAGAGAAATTATTGAAGCCGAACACAATGTGAGGAATTATAAAAACTCTATCAGTACACCATCTTTGATGCTGACAGAAAAGGAACTTTTTTTTCTAGGCGTCTAGGAGATTGGTCCTCGTGATTCGCGAAATTCGGTAGTTCCAGACGTAGAAGAAGACAAAGTATATAAAAAAAGAGTTGTCAGTGAGCGCGGTTCGTTTGAAGTTTTCCTTCCTCTTCGTGTGTAAGGAGGGAGTGTACTTTTACAGTAGTGCACTGTAGTGGGTGTTGATATGAGCAACCAACTCGCCCAAGCTGCTACACTAACAAGATGGTTTTGGTAAACAGTTTGAACTACTGTGGAATACCGACTTCAGGGATTTATGCTGCAGAAATTCAACTTACCTCATCTCCAAGATACCCAGGTTTATAAAATGTAAATATGTTTTAATACGAATCGCAATAGAGGGTCACTTCATTAAAAATAAAAATTATCCGAATTAAAATATAAACGAGGAAACATGCAACACGCAGCACACAAACATTGTGGAGATATTCTAAACAAGAATTGATCACAAAAGCAGTTGTATTAGACGGATCATGTTATTTCCATTCGCTATATACAAATTAAAATTATTTCTTCACTTTAACAACCTCCCTAATGTGTATCATATTTTTGTGAGCTAGTTGACGCAGGACAATGTGACGAAAACGAACAGATTTCATCTGAATATTTTTAGAACCCGAGACTAAGGAACGAAAGGTGTCGGCCACACACAGATCCTCCGTTTGCCGTCCAAAGAAGCAGCAGTGGGATTCTGAAGCCAAGTATTGGCCAACAATGTTTATTCTAGCTGCCCGCTAAGGCCGACATTACACACGTTATTATGTCATGTGACCCAGTCATTGCTCGAGTTCAGCTAACCCCTTTCGCTTTAGCGACTGGAGGCGAGCCAAAGCAGAGTTTGAAAATAGAAACAGCGCGCAAAAAGACGAAGACAACGAGAAAGTGCACAGGACAAGCGCTGACTATCAACTGAAGTTTTATTAAAACGGCTCAAACAAGAAAACACCACACAGCCAACCGACGCCGAAACAACCAATGGCGTATCGCTTACCATGCATCTATAAAATCGATCTCTTTTTTGTGCAGATAGACCGAAGGCTGGCTGACGCAGTGCCCCGCGCCAGCTTTTTCGATAGCATGCGCCTCCAGCACCTCTCTTTGCACTTTTGTGCGCCCCCTGCCAATGATTAAGGTATCTTGGAAGATGGGATGACACTGGCAGTCTCTGCAATGTACGTATAAGTGGCCTCCTGTCATTGACCGCAGGGAATTTGCATGCTCACGCATTCTCTCGTTGACGCAGCGTCCCGATTGTCCTATATAAACCCGTCCGCATGACAATGGAATTTTGTAGATGACACCCACAACGCAATCCACGAACTTGTTGACATGCTTAACCGTACATGACATCTTTCTACTGCTTGCCTGGTTTACGCGCGGGCAAAGTTGTGCTAATTTTTGAGGAGCTGAAAAAACCATTGGCACATTGAACCGGTTAGCCACTTTTTTTAAAATTATGTGATACCTTATGTATATATGGGACAACCTGAGGCCTTTGTTTAGGCTTTTCTTTAGGTTCCTGAGAACCGCTCTTGACTTTTTTCAAGAGTGTCTGAGAGACACCAAGCAAAACGGACAGAGGAAATCCTGCTGCTAAAAGTCGCTTGACCTGAGCTTCATAGCTGTCAAGCATGGCGTGGGGACAGGACCTGTACAGTGAAGCTTGGAGGCATGCCGTGGCTATGTTTCGTTTTACAAGTTTAGAGTGGGCGGAATCGTATGGCAGGATTTCTTTCTTGGTTCGCGGGTTGTAGCGCCAACACACATGTTGCCCAGTGAACTGCAGCCGTAAATCCAAAAACTGCAAGTATTGACCATTTTGCAGTTCGTAAGTGAACTTTAGGTCTGGAGAGCAGCGCTTGAAAACAGTCATTACATGCATCTACAATCCTTTTGATTTTGGATTTATTGTTTGGATTTTTGGATGCAGTTTTTTGGATCTACGGCTGCAGTTCACTGGGTAACATGTGTGTTGGCGCCACGACCCGCGAACCAAAAAGAAATCCTGCCATACGATTCCGCCCACTCTAAACTTGTAAAACGAAACATAGCCACGGCATGCCTCCAAGCTTCACTGTACAGGTCCTGTCCCCACGCCATGCTTCGACAGCTATGGAGCTCAGGTCAAGCGACTCTTAGCAGCAGGATTCTCTGTCCGTATTGCTTGGTGTCTCTCAGACACTCTTGAAAAAGTCAAGAGCGGTTCTCAGGAACCTAAAGAAAAGCCTAAACAAAGGCTCTCAGGTTGTCCCATATATACATAAGGTATCACATAATTTAAAAAAGTGGCTAACCGGTTGAATGTGCCAATGGTTTTTTCAGCTCCTCAATAATTAGCACAACTTTGACCGCGCGTAAACCAGGCAAGCAGTAGAAAGATGTCATGTACGGTTAAGCATGTCAACAAGTTCGTGGATTGCGTTGTGGGTGTCATCTACAAAATTCCATTGTCATGCGGACGGGTTTATATAGGACAATCGGGACGAAGCGTCAACGAGAGAATGCGTGAGCATGCAAATTCCCTGCGGTCAATGACAGGAGGCCACTTATACGTACATTGCAGAGACTGCCAGTGTCATCCCATCTTCCAAGATACCTTAATCATTGGCAGGGGGCGCACAAAAGTGCAAAGAGAGGTGCTGGAGGCGCATGCTATCGAAAAAGCTGGCGCGGGGCACTGCGTCAGCCAGCCTTCGGTCTATCTGCACAAAAAAGAGATCGATTTTATAGATGCATGGTAAGCGATACGCCATTGGTTGTTTCGGCGTCGGTTGGCTGTGTGGTGTTTTCTTGTTTGAGCCGTTTTTAATAAAACTTCAGTTGATAGTCAGCGCTTGTCCTGTGCACTTCTCTCGTTGTCTTCGTCTTTTTGCGCGCTGTTTCTAATTTTCAAAGTCATGAACCAACTCGCTTGCATCACCACCTTAATACAAAGCAAGAGTTTCCACGAGGCATTGACTGTAACCTGAACAAAACCGATTGCTCGCTAAGTCGCTACGCCCGATCATTTATTCTGAGTTTTTTTCATCCTCGCCCTGGGCTCTTCTAACGCAACTGAATTCGGTGACCTTAAGTCCAAGTCCCACTGCCCATAGATCAAACAAACGACACAGTGGAAGCTGCAGACACGACGGCAGAATAATCTGCGGACATCCCTCAAGTATGCTTCAAGCAGGCTTGCTTCATACATACAGTATGCATGTGTGTTGTGAGAATGTATGCTTCCTAAAATATCTGAAGACAGTTTTGTGCATGACTGATGTGAGAGGACCGTCATACAAGAATGAAACACGCGTCGGAGATTCTGCAGACTGCCTTTTGTATGAGGAATGAACAGTGGTAACGGGGCATAGGAAGACACTGAACTCCAATAAAAGCTTCTTTTTTCGGTTATTGAAATGGGCACGCCCGTTACAAAATGAACGATACCAGGAAAACAAATATAGCGCAATATTTACATTGCTACACTATTGGGGCTGTTATGGAGCATTCTTCTATTGCGGAGTGGACAGCTCAAAATAGAAACATGTTTTTATTTTCGCTTCTAATATAAACTATATGGTGAACAAAATATTGTGCAAAGCTTTCTTTCTTTTTTTTTATTTTCGGGAGGAGAGGGGGGGGGGTTAAAGTATGTGTGTGTGTGTGGTGTGTGTGTGTGTGCGCGCGTGCGTGTGTGTGCGCGTGTGTGTGTGCGTGTGCGTGTGCGTGTGCGTGTGCGTGTGTGCGTGCGCGTGCGTGTGCGTGCGTGTGCGTGCGTGTGCGTGTGTGTGCGTGTGTGCGTGTGTGCGTGTGTGTGTGTGTGTGTGTGTGTGTGTGTGTGTGTGTGTGTGTGTGTGTGTGTGTGTGTGTGTGTGTGTGTGTGTGTGTGTGTGTGTGTGTGTGTGTGTGTGTGTGTGTGTGTGTGTGTGTGTGTGTGTGTGTGTGTGTGTGTGTGTGTGTGTGTGTGTGCGTGCGTGTTTTTGTCACGTGAGTGTTGTATCTAAACTCTTTAACTCCTTTTCTTTGAGTGTTTATTGTAGCACTTCTGATATTTCTGGGCTCGACGTCTCCAAATAATCGCCGTTTCGAAATCGCTCCTAATACAAAAAAAAGTATCGAAACCTAAACATTGTTTTAGGAAGATTTTTTTTTAGAAAGTTTATTTTGTGACCTGCGTGTCCTATGCAGGCAACTAAAAAGCCCCATTTGGCAAGAAGTTGAGTTTCCTTCAGTGGGCCTGTGAGTCAAGAAAGTGTTCGGGGGCAAGGCTGGCCGGATATCCCCGGCATCGCGTCCCATTTAAAATGGCTCGGAGCTGAGCGGCGATCGCCTCCGAAGCGGGCACCGCGTGTTGACCGCGGAAACTGCCCCCGTGCAGAAATCGATGGCCTCTCATAAGGAGGGGGACTTTCTCTCGCGCCTGACTTTTTAATCTGGGCCTTCTGCTTGAACAGCTCTGCCAACTGTCGATATTCCCCGCTGCGTTCGGCCCGTATTTCTCCCGCTTTAGCCCCCGGATAATTTGCGGCGCACACTTTGAGAATCTATCATTCTTCCTTCTCCGCCTTTGCCATTTTTCATTTGTCCTTCTTCGTTTGAGTGGATTTTGTAACCTTTAAAAAAGAGGGTTCCGGGAACTCGCCGATAATCATGTGGCTCTACTGAGCCTAATGCCCACGCTTTTGACGAGTTATCGGCCATTAGTGATTTACGTAACAAGCAGTCGTCCCATACTTATGTGACAAGCGGGCATAGCGTAGCCGTAAGCTGCGGTCACTATGCTGATGCGTCGTACATGAGAGATTCAGCAGGTAGTGTCTGATGCGTGGTTCTTGGTTGCATGACGGTCGCACATTGGTCATAGAGAAACTGCCTGCAGGAATGTCTGAAGCTAGCAAATGTATGAAGCAAACGTACTTCGAAGACGCTCATGGCGCGTCCTGAGATGATCCTGTTATCATATCTGCAGCAAAAACAGCGTCATTTTAATGGGACCCTGCAATCATGTTTAAGCGTCTACCTTTTTTGCGGTTTCCACGTCTCTTGGGGTTCGGGCAAGCCAGCGGGCACGGAGAGAGTAACTAAATATCAGTGCGTCATATTTTAACCGGACGACGCAGAAACCTCCTCCACCGACGAGGGCGACCCGCGGTACCGAAAGCGCGCAAAATGTGACGTTTTTGGTCCTGGGCTTACTACTGGTCAGAGCCGCTAAAAGCTTTTTTTTTTTAGTCGAGATACAAAATATAAGTGTCGCGAACCGTTTCAATTATGTATGAAAGTAGTTTTTGTTCAGTATTTTAGATCAGAAAAGAAACAAATGCAGTTTATAAAGTACGGAAACAAGAAATGACCCGTCGACATACCTGCCACCAAGCGGCGGAAAAAGCGGCGCATATTAGAAAGGGCTAGTGGGATGAGGCGCCGACGAACGGCGAGCGTAGAAAGGTCCCGGAGCGTAGAAAGGCCATTTGGCGGTATGGCAGCGCGAAGTGGCTCCCGTTCTGTACTGATCTTTACCCCGTGTTTGCTGTCGTTTGTGGCCAATGAAGTGTTATGCCGAAATAGTCTTTAATCGCGCAGCAAATGCAATGCGAGCCGCCCTGGCCGCCCGCTTCATACAGCCTATCCAACACACGCTTTAGTGGCGCCCTCTCGAGCCGTCGACACGGAGTGCGGCAGCCGTGAGCGCTCGATGAGCTCACTATCCCTCCTCTAGTTCACGGCCACTCAAGCCAGGACCTACGACGTCATGAAGGAGGTTATTTTTTGCATGTTTTGTAATTCTAATTTGCCTATAACTTTTAAAATAAAGCGAATTTTGCGAAAAGAAAAGTTTCATTAAGTTACTACGTTCAGTGCGCTTAGGTTCGGTGCAAATTAAAAAAATCGGCAGAACCCATCCTTTGGGAATGATTATCTACGTTAATGCGAATAGCATCAAACGGTGCGGAGTTATGCGCGTTCGTCAGGTGGCCGGCACACTCTAGATACGCCAGCCCACTCTTGAGGCGATTCTAAATTTGTTGACACTTTCACAGCCCTGCGCACGATCTCCGCAGCCCAGCACGTGCGTTTGTGTCACTTAGGAAGGCGAGCAAAGCACGCGCCATACGCACAAACACTCAAAA
Source organism: Ixodes ricinus (assembly GCA_037355805.1). NCBI lineage: Eukaryota > Metazoa > Arthropoda > Arachnida > Ixodida > Ixodidae > Ixodes > Ixodes ricinus. The sequence goes on along the minus strand of JAZHYW010028219.1, from coordinate 7,599 downwards.
TGGTACCGACCAGACTTTCTGGCGTCTCAGCTAGTCTCAACCAACGGTACTCTAAACGGTTGTTTATATCTTTACCATAGGACGCGCTTTACAGCGCTGTCACAGCTACCGGTGCGCGCGCGTTCCATGCACGAGGGCTCATTCCGCTCTCGTGCTAAGCCTCACGAGAGCGGAATGAGCCCTCGTGCATGGAACGCGCGCGATGGTAAAGATATAAACAAGTTTTTAGAGTGCTTTGAATGACTGCCTTCATAGCTCTGTGGTTAGCGCGTCTGCCTGCTGATCAAAGGGTCAACGGTTCGAATCCCGCCGGCGCCGGTCTTTTTTATTTATTTATCGACCCGCGGCGTAAGGGGTTAGATAGCCAGATAGATAGATAGATAGATAGATAGATACATAGACGAAAAGTGCGTGAAGTATCCAAAGAATGCTATTCGCATTAAAATTGCGGTGGCTTAGCTCGGCTATGCCAGGATATACGTAGCGTGAGCTTATGCGCACAAAATGAGAGTCGCTATCAAGCGGCTCCGGTGCAGCGTCAGACTTGGCTACTGCGCAACGGAGGCGCACAGCTGGGCACGCGGCGGCGCCGGTGCGTCTGCCGCGGCTATGATGTCACTCCTCTGGAATGCGCAGACCGGCGAGCGGGCGAGCGGTCGCGGCTGCGGCGGAGCGCGCGGCGGCGGCTTCGCGTGGCTCTCATAATGAGCCGTGCTCATTATGCGAGCCGTGCCTCATTATGCAAAGCGCGTGGCGGCGGCGGAGGAGCCACCGCCGCCGCGCGTGGCTCGCGCGTGGCGCGTGGCCGCGCGTGGCGCGTGGCTTTCATAATGAGCACGGCTCATTATCAGATCCACGCGAAAGTGCTCAGCCTCAGCCAGTGTAGCTAACGCTGCAAAACCAGTCAAAGTTGTTGCGGGGCTTCTTTAATATACATGAATAGTGTTACTCCGGAATTTGAGACACTTAGCAGACGTTTTGTGGCAGAAATTTAAGCGAGCCAATGGACGATCGCGTAGGAAGAACTTGCGTATGCCCAGAGGAGGTTTACCATTTTCCGGCTATGCTGTACGCGAACAGTAAAGGGTGATTAGAAAAAGATCGAACCGTTTTTCTTCTTCTTGTTTTAACCAACAAAAGCTAAAATGCACAGCGCAGAACCCAGTCTTCGCCTACATGTAACGCAAGTGGGTTTGAAGCAGATGCCGGATTTTCAAAACGTAATCTAATCTGATTAAAACGCCGGATTAGGAGCGATTTTCGGACATTTTTCCCGGGATCAAAAAACCAGTTTGCGTTAGCGGACGTTGTCATCTCTGTTCATACCCTTGACTCGTTAGCCCTCATTTGCACGTTCAAACTCGTGTGTCAGTGATACATTACGTACGGCTAAAAGTTACAGGAACGTTAAAACAAAAGAAAATGTTTCAATTTGGAATACTTGCACTATAGTCTTTCGCTTTTATTTATAACTAGAGCCGTTCATTATTCCAGTTCAGTTCAGGTTCGGATTCAGTATTTTTTCATTTTGTTCCGTTTCGGCTCCGCTTCAGTGACAAATTCGTATTAACGGTTCTATTACCGGTTCCATCAAGTACGAACCAGTTCAAGCCAGTTTAAACCAGTTCTCAGAGTGAAAAGTCAACAAGTTCAAGTCGTTAAAGAGAAAATGTGTGTTAAACACGTCCTCACTTGCATTAGAAAAAAAGAAAGGTCACCACAAGCCGCGCTGAGGAATGGAGGACAGCAAAACAAGTACATGATTAATTTCGTGTTGTGATCATAAGACATTTTCGCAAACTCCGCTCTACGCAAATTGAGTAGTCATACAGGCGCTCAGAAGCGGTACGAAAGTGCAGTTCTTAAATGTGAAGACAATGGCGCCATGACGGTAGCACGCACAGAACTTGCAAACAATCTACCTCGCGCGCCCAAACGCATAGCTCGAACAACTGGCTCGAAGAGGCGAAAGAAAGTGAAGGGTGACCGAACGGTTATCAAAAAGAAAACAGAAGATAGAAGGAAACGGGCAGACATGTTGCTTTTGAAAAACGCACAAAATAAATTATTCGAGCGGCGTCCCTGTGCGGCATACCGTGACCGTGGTGCGCGCACTTAAAGCCATGTTGCAAAGCTTCCGGTAGTGCGGTGCGCGGAACGCAGTAACGATTTTCTAAAAGTCCGAAATACTTAAAGCTTGATTTCGACTTTCTTTATGTTCCGGTTGGGTCAAAGATTACGGCTTTGCTCCGGTTTTCGGTGCAGGTTCGGGTTCCGGTTTGTCACCCTGCTTTTAACTATGGGACCACATAAGTCCTGCTTATTTAGAAGAAAACAAAAAACATGTTTTCAGTAAATTAAGAGTTACCGGTTACTTTGTGAGATATTAGAAAGTTTTTGTAGATCGTTCCATTAAATACGGTAACGGTCCCGATACTCCGGCGGTGCTGTTGGGCATGCATCGTATATGTATCGTGTATCGTTAGAGGAGTTATTAAGTACATCAACTACAACCCCAAAAGCGCTCTGTGATAGACGTGATAGTCGTTCGTGTTTTGAGCGCTTTTAATTGTCTACATTTTACCAACAACTACGCTCAAGTTCACACCTTTCCCCCTCATACCACTGGCGCTCGCTTCTTCCTTTGGGTGTGCGTATGACCAGACTGCCAAGCGAACGCTCTTTCTTAGTCGACCGCGTCCACCTTCAGAGTGGCAACTGCAAGCATCTGCTTGGATTCGATTCCGTAGACACTAGTGTATGTCAACCTGTCGATGTTCCCTATTTAAACAGTGAATGAGCTCCAAAGCCTTTTATAAACTCATAACATACTTAGAAGACGCTGATTTAATAGACCGCCTTTAAGGAATGGTGCCATACGCCCCGAGCCTTTAAAGCCATCAATTCTCATAAGTAGTTCAAACCAGTGTTGCGGAATGGGCACCCCACATTCCATTCCAATTCCATTCCGGGGAATTAGAGTCTTCGATAATTCCATTCCTTTCAACTCCTAGGAATCGGGACACTGGGACTATTCCCGCTACTGGAATGGCTGAATCTTTCCATTCCACTCCTCTAGTTCCTAAACGTTAAAAGTGTCACTTGACAGCTGCATTACGTTGCAGGGTAGGGCAGAAATATTCAAAAATGTATTTGGAAATACAAATGCTGGGATAGATGAAAATAGTCGCTAAGATACTGATACTCAAGTCTCAAATATATCTGTAAAAATGTATCGCGATACGTATCGGAAATACATTTTAAAAAGAGGCAAAAAGTCTTCGGAAATACAAAAACAAAAGAATACATTTTTAGGGAGGAAGAAATATAAATACTGATAATGCAATACATTTTTCAAATTTCTTTGAGACGCCAACTGAGATGGGGCTTTAAGTTTGAAGTGGAAGTATTTTTTTTGGTCCCTAAATTACTTTCCCACGAGCTTGGCACTTCGCCTTGAAGGTAGTGGTTCCGGACGAAAAGTTTTCAATGGGTCCAAAAAACGTTCCATCAAGGGTTGACCACGGTCCCTTCCCTGGCATCCTGTCTGTATGACCGGATTATGCGAAAAGACTTCGACCTCTAAATAAATTCCGTCAAAACATCACCACTTCCCTGTCCAATAAGGGCGCACTTGTCAGCACTGATTACATTACGTCATGGTGGGATGAACTAGTATTCTTGAATCTGGAGTTGTTGCCTTGAACATGAAACGTTACCCACGCTGAAAGGACAATACGTACTTTCGTTGTAGGTGACCTCGTTGGAGACCATGCAGGCAGTTGCATTTGGAATTTTCGAGAAAAGTGGACCTCCTGAAGCATCCTGAAGCACATGGCTTATCTTCTGTTACGGTTGAAAAATCGATATGGCTGCATCCCTGTTGTGACAGTCCTACCTGCCGACCCTCCGCCTCCAACGCATGAATGGCAGTCCTCAAATTTCGCCTAGCATCATTCAAACAGAGACCTCGTGGATTGCGACCTGAGATGGCCGGCACAGGTGCGAGCTCTCCAAGAAACAGCGCGCTCGAGACGCGTCGCAGGTGTACGAAGCCTGGGTCCCCACAGCGAGGCCACGTCTGGCCTCCATCCTGGGTACCGGATCACCAGAGCAGCGGGTCACGTTCACGTCGGCTGATGACGTACCCTTGAGCCGTGCAATATTACGGGCGCAGACGCATTCGGATATGTGTTGAACTTCACTGGTGAAAGGCGCCACCGCCGCCCCCCCCTGCCCCCTCTGTTCTTTGCTTCGACGCTTGTTTTTGTAGTGCATTTTTTTGCTTATAAGTCTGTTAGGGCCTTACGCGAGTTTGCAGTTGCCCGCTCGTTTTATTTTCTGAAGAACCGACTCGCTGACTGGCTCAATATGGCTGAACGTAAAAAAAAAAAAATATATATAAAGAACCTGGCCCATTCCATTCCCATTCCATTCCGGGCAAAAGACATCTCATTCCATTCCCATTTGATTCCCCTGAACGTTGCCGCCATTCCATTCCCATTCCATTCCGGGGTCGCTGAAAATGCGGAATGATTCCGGAATCATTCCAACTCCGGAGTGGCAACTCCACAACACTGGTTCAAACTACCTCCACCCCCTACCTCTCCTTCCTCTCCTTTCTCTTCCACGTCCTTCTTTTGGTCTCTTATCCCCCTAACCCTTTCCTACCCCGAAACTGACGTGCCCCCCACACAAGGTGTGGCCAACATGTACCGGGATTTCTCTCTTCCCTCTAAACACTAATACAAAAAAGTGTTTTATAACGCTCGGCGAAATCGTTACGCGAACATGCAGGTCGGTCTTGTTACATAGGGGCTGTCTGCCCAATTCGTTCGGTTTCTTAATTCTGGAGAAGGTGACGTCATCCAGCGCAAAGGACGTGACTCTTAGAATCAGGGAGCTCGCGCCTGTCGAAATATCTAACAAAAGCTCCCGACGCCTGGCGCCGTATATGGGAAACGGAGGAAAGCTGGTGAAATCCACGCCGTTGGATTTTCGAATAGTCACTGTCAGGATAAGAGCGGCAGGGAGATATTCCTGTTGTTCCGTCTCCGGCGCGTTCTATCTACCTTCGATTGCACCTATGCTCCTCGTGAGCTCTGAGTATGATCATAGAGCCGAAGCATGATATAGGTTAACCAGTGCATACCGGTGGCTGGTGTTCTCACCTACTGCTCTGCTTTCAAATGCCTTTTGGAAGAACACAGGTCAGAAACTCGCGTGCTCTTTCTCCAATCCCGGCTTCTACTCGATTCTTTCTTGCGGTGACGTAGAAGGCGAAGAATTTTTTTCCAGAAATTTCAAGACGTTTTAAGTTGCGTGTCTTTAACTGTTGTTAAAGAGATTTATCAAAAATGTGTCTACATCTATGGCGAACTGACTACACCGCTGACGTCAGAATATAAATGCTCAGAGCGCGGAAGTGTTAGGGACGAGGCGTCGGCCGTCTCGTTAAAAGACCGACGTACATGTCGCGCTTTCTACTTTTCCTCACTTTCTCCTTTTGTATATCCTCTCCAACTCTCAAAAAGTCTTCAACACCGGCTCCCTTCGAAGTTTAGGAGAGAAAGAGCGCTAAGAAGAATTTATTATCACCAGACCTGTTCGCACATAACTGCAGGCCTGTTCACACATAGCTCCTGGCCTGTTTACGCATACCTCCAAGCCTGATCGCAGATAACTCCAGGCCTGGTTAGTAATAACTCCAGACGTGATCACATCAAAATCCAGGCCTGTTCATACACACGCCTCTCGCCTGGAAATAGCGCCGATCTTCCCCTGATTCAGCGCTGACGCCGCACTATATCAGTGATACGGTGCTGATAGAGCGCTGAATCGGTGCTATGTTATGTTAAAATTGTGCTTACGTGCTCAAGTTGCCAGTGTTGGCTTAGCATTATGATGTATGTGAGAACCGGCCTTATCTTTCATTATGGCGGAGCCCCGCGGCGGTGCTGGGGGCGTTTAGAGGGATGGGGACGATTAGGAAGTCGGCAACAATTTGGTTAAGGGCGTTCTTTTTTTCTCTTCTTGTTTTTTTTCTTGTTTTTTTTTTTGGGGGGGGGAGGGGGGGCAAGGGTTTGAAATGTCGAGCGATTAAGAAGTTCGGGTCGATCACCAAACTTAGCAGCACGTTATTTTCCTCTCTGCCTAATAAATAAACAAAAATTGAGACTTATTACATAAAACACTGCTAAAAGAATCGATCTGGAAAGGGACGCACCGTGTGCACGCGGAGGGCACGTGAAACTGCACAACAAAATCAACGTGCGCTTGGCTGGTTGGCAAACGCGTGCTCACGAGTGAAAGGGAGAAAGTTGGAGATTCATTCCGAGTTGGAGTCATGCAAAAATTCAAGAAGTAAACCATTTAGCCATCTACGTCATTGACTCTAAAAAGCATTTCGCATCAAAATTTTTGAAAGAAAAAATTAATAGGCCATTTTCAAGTTTAGCAAAGCGTTTTGTATATAAGCCCTTCCCAAACTTTTTCGTGCAGTCCCTAGCGATTGATTGAAGTCGATAGGTTTCATAAGAAAAAGCATCGATGCTAGGTGAACTTAACAAGTGGTGCTCGTATGTCATTGAGGCCAATTTCCATGCGTAAATTTCTGAAGGCCTTGTGAATAAGAGCAGGGATAGGCCAAGTACGAACTTTTCCGAAGCGGTGCCAACATCTCGGTGTCGCGTCCTAAATGTAAATTCTATCGTTTTGTATCCAGCGTAAACAGCGATTCTCGCTTCTATAGGACAGTATAAACAAAATGGCTCAGTCTTCAAAGGAACCTGCTCAAGTTTAAGGGAGCCGGGAGAGGAAGTCCGGAATTGATCCCCAAACTTCCGTCTCTGCTTCCGGCAAAGTGAACTACCATTCACCTGTCAACCTCATTGAAATCACAATGACCAGCCAAATTTGTTGATCCGCCGGGCAAGTTTCGTGGAATATGTGAGTAGGCCATCTAATAAGAAATGAAACAAAACAGTAGAGGTACCAGACGTGACAGGAAGCGGACGGCAGAGACAACTGTGCTATGAGATTCTTAGCCTCGAGTCGCATATATGCTGAATAAAAAGTTTAACTTTCACATTTACAAGGTCAGCAAAAAACAAGCTGAAGAAAACTAAGGTCACTTTTTATGTTCAATATTGATCATTTTTCTACTCCGTACGCAATATTTAGACAAAGTATATTTACGATTTCCCGTCTTAATGACTGCTTTCTAAAAATAGTGCAAGAATGGCTACCGATTATTAACTATTTCTGATTGTTCACAACGCCAATATTTGCGACTTCGCCGCACAGAACGTGCTACTGCGTGTTTGAGTTGGCCTCCCTTATATGAACGATGATTGATTACTCGACTAATACTATTGTTTTTGCAGGCTTAGAAACATCAAACGAAACATTTCAGTATTGTTTGTTATTATAGCTGATTCGTCGAACCTAGAATAATACAAGACTATTACGTGGTGTATATCCTTGCTTTATATCTTCGTCATACGTTTTGACCAATATATGCGTTAGTAGCGATGTAGTTATACAAGTACCGGGAACACAATGTCCAAGGAAAAGACCTCCGCCTCTTGGCGGCATGAT
>JAZHYW010028218.1:0-23290 GCA_037355805.1 Ixodes ricinus | reverse complement strand
CTTATCGGAAAGGCAAAGCTTAAGGTCCTTTTTTCTCAGTTCTTGTATGGTAGGTCCAAGGCTCAGACGTGGGAGGGCTTGATGTCTAAGGTTTGCGAACACTTTTCATCAATGACCTGCGGGCTTCTTTCATGTGCTGCTTTGGCAGCTATGTTCCTTTCAAGCGCCACTTGGTCAACGGCTTCAAGCTTAGGTGCAACGGCATATTTTGGCCCGTGCTCCAATACATGCTTAGCTCGCCCAATTAGTTCAACATTCCCAATGTAAAAGCTGTGGAGACATTTTTGGATTCGTCTGATTTTGCCGACGTAAGGAAAGATGACGACGCCATATCGGAAGAAAGCGAGAAACCCATGGGCTCTCCGTAGTGTCGTTGGTTATTCTTAGGTGATAGGAAAAGGCGGAGTAGTTTTGGCATTTGACACGTAAAAAGTCAGTGAGAAGACGTACTTACCGCCATTAGTCAGACTTAAGGATCTTTGAAACCCGCTGGGCGTGTCCCTGCGATGGCTTAACCGCTCCGAAGAAAGCCTGCACATCCTCCAGTATGATCTTCTTCCGTATGCAGCGTGTGAGCAACCTTGCTTGGAATATGTTGGTTGCAATGACTGGGCTTAGCCCCACCGAATCGATGAGGTGAAAATTGAATAGGAAAGACCTCAGGTAACTATAAAGATAACTAACCACGGGAAAGTGTTGAGCACGTTGTTAAAACATATTTAGGAGAATTGAGCTGAACAAACCAACCATACAAATGAGGGGAGAACGTGAGAGACGCTTTCAACCGCCGGACTACCAACTGAGTTTAATGATACACTTCATCTTCTTCGATAGGCTAAGATCAATCAAAACATAGCTTGATTCATATTTTCCTTTTTCCCTCATTTTTAAGCTAGGGCATCCTGCTCGTTTGTCTACTTGTGGGCAGTACTTCCACTTCACAAGAACATCCTCTCTTCTCTGGTTAAGGTGTATAAACGACAGGAATCGGGAACGTGCCAATAGTTTAAAGAACTTGACAGCAGCAGGTCACTTAGCCCTTCATTGCCGCGACTGCAAGTGCAAGGCAAACTTAGACAAAGTTACTATCATAAGGCACCATCAAAACCGGTTCGCACGTGAGGTTTTAGAAGCTTTAAACATAGAAGAGAAATGTGTTAGTTCACCATCTGTGACCTTACTCAGAGAAGAGAGGATGTTCTTGCGAGGTGGAAGTACTGCCCACAAGTAGACAAACGAGCAGGACGCCCTAGTTTAAAAATGAGGAAAAAAAGAAAAAGTGAAGCAAGCTATGTTTGAGTGATCTTAGCGTGTCGATGAATATGAAATGTATCATTAAACGCAGTTGGTAGTCCAGCGGTTGAATCCGTCTCTCACGTTCTCCTCTCATTTGTATGGTTGGTTTGTTCAGCTAGTTTCTCCTAAATATGTCTTACCAACGTGCTCAACTCTTTCCCGTGGTCGCTGGAGAATCTTCTGATTCCGCATACATGAAGAAGCGCTATAAAACATTGTCCCTCATCCACACACCGAGCTTCTTTAGGAAACAGAACGCCTGCATGGGACGGGAAGCCGACATTGAGTCACTGCTCGTCGCGGTCACCCGGTACAAAATGGCCAAGCGGCTTTCCCGATGTGTTTATCCAGAACGGTAACGGGATTTCTCAGACAGACCCATTTAAACTATTTTGACGGGTCACGTGGTTTTCGGAAAAATATTGCGAAGGACCTCACAGTCCTCTAACAAAACTATAACGGTCTTCTCACACCCCTCAGAATTTCTTGATAAGTACGTCAGGCTCCTTAGAACAATGTGATGAACGTCTCAGATCTCTCAGAAATTGTTGAAGGGTACGTCAAGATATTTCGGAGGTTCTGGTGATCCCCAGAGACGTTTTTTTCCAAAAGGGCACTGCCAGCAAACAAACACGTGAGGCAGTGTTTATTTGAAGAGAAGAAAAGCTTCTCGAAGCGCGTGTTCCCGAGTGATCGACGGTTTTGTTGAAACTCTTCCAACCCGGAATTAGTTTTCCGCGCCGCTCACTTCCTCAAGCTCTAATCTGGACAATTTGTGAAAACGTCGTTGGGAAATCTGGTCACCGTGATTGGCGGGCGCCAAGGTGAAGGGCGGTGCCGGCCAATCACGGCCGCCGAATCCCTTGCCAACTGTTTCGCCAAGTGTCCAGCTTAGAGCCCCTGCAAGGACTCAAGCGGCGCGGCGCGGCACCACGAATGCTGCGTTGCATGAAAACATTAAAGCCGCGGTCGCAACTTGATTACATTGTCTAAATGACACTCTTCACAGTCCTGTAACATTGGTTACCAAAAACCGTCTGGTGTTCGAAGTAAACAAATGTACGAAAGAAACATGCTTCGAACAGGGTTGAGTCGTGTCCGAAGAAAATTTTGTCGTCGTCTCTGCAGCGAACGCCGTGCCTTTCGTATAAAACACGATCAGTTTAGTCAACTTAATGCATACACGCATCTTGTAAGGCGATGAGAAATAACCGAGTGATAGTTGTCTGACTTTTTGCAAAGTGCGCGCGTTCTGGTGTCTCTCAGTGCCAAAGCGTTGGTTTGTCTCATTTCTGATGCCATTTTACCGACTGACGCTTATTTACCTATTAATTCCCACATGCGCTGATTTACCGGTTATTCGTTAAAAAAGTGAACCGTGCTTTCGGCTACTGTAAGCAAACTATGCGTCGCAGAAAGCTGAAGCTCCCTGAGAATATGATGTTAGCGGTTCTGACGGAACGCAAAAGTTTGCGAGCATGGAGTTAGCCGGTTGGAGACATAAAAGAGAAAGACAAAATTTCACCATGAGCAGACGTCCGTCTGAGCCTAATATCGTCAAAACACGAAGTGATAGTTGCAGAAGCAAATATCTGCAGAACTCTCTTCATTGCTAAAGCTCGCTCCGGCCATCGATTGGACATATGTGGCTCCTTCTCCATCTATCATAATTATGAATAAATATTTTTCTAGTAAGTCACCGTGCATACATAAATGCTTTTCCCCGACTTTCGCGCTGTCGCCATTTTTGGAGGGCATCGTCCCGCACACCCAACATCCTCAGCAGCAAACATTGCGCTTATTTCGTCTTCTCTGACGATTTCCTTTTAGCATCGGGTGTATAGGGCATCAAAAGCTAACAAAAACGGCACGATGCCAATGTGTTCTGACGGGTGCAAACATGTTGGGCTTCCCTTTGTTTGCAGTTCGTGACAGCCTTCTAGACGGTGCTCGCTAGTGAAAAGGATCCTTTGTTCGGTCAAAGTCAGAACTGTCCATTTCTTGAGGAAAGGTCGCTGACGTAGTGCCTTCCGCAAACTTGTGCATGCCAGGCATTTTAGCGCAGGTCCAGTAGCACTTCTGCGACATTTCCGCACATGCGCCATTATGAATCCGCTCACCCGCAAAAAATTGCGAATACACTAAGGTGGGTGTCCCGCATCTTTCGCGAGTGAATATGTTGTTATTGATGACCACTGGTTTACGCAACGCGGTTGAGTCACTTAATTTTTTTGTTGAAAATATGTTTCTTGTCTGTTTTTTTCAGTTTTATTTAATTTGTTAAAATCATAATTCGGGCCTTTCTAAACATTCCTCTGAAAGTATGGGCTATGAAACAGTAAAATAAAATCACCAGAAATACTTCAAAAAACAAATTTCGTCCACTATTTTATACGTAAATAAACGTGTTGGCGTTTCGAGTGGTCACGTCAGTTCCAGTCATCATCGCACCTCGAACTAATTAAACGTCGTATGCCCCATTTACAGATCCCTGAGGTTTCTTTCAAGATCGTCCTAGCAGCTTCACTCCTGTTTTGCCTTACAAACTGCACACGCACACACACGCACACGCAGGCACACACACACTCAGCCACGCACGCACAAAAAATATTCCGTAACGTGAATACGTGAGAAAACAACACAATGCAGGAGGTTCACTGAATTCCAGTTCGTTGTGCCACACCCGTTACAAGCAAGTAAAAAAAACAAAAAAACTATCACCGCAAAAGTTTTGCCAAGCACGCACGCCTAAATATAGGCCACTTTGTCCGACCAGCAGAAGAGGGCTCTGCCGACATCTATTTATAGACAGCGAGATGGCAGCAACGAAAGCCAGAGCAGCCTCTCTGCCTCATTGGGCAAGCGAACTCCTCACCAAGACCGTACCGCGGCAGTATTAAGCATCTTCCCCGCTATCGTGACGCCAGCGTCCATTAGTAAGGCATCAAAGAATCATGGCCCCCGGGTTGATTTGGCCCCGTCGGAGAACGGGCCGCACACAGCAGCTGCGTGTTCACGTAGGAGCTCCCGGGGCCTAGCCGCGCCATCTCCGCGAACACGTACAATCGGGAAGCGGACGCCTTGGACGAAAGCGAACACGAGCGCGAGCCCAACCCTGCGCGAGAGGAAAGGAATTGGACGCCGGGGACGAGACATTAGTCGTCTGTATTCGGGCGCCTTGCCCACGTGTTTGGACCTGGATCTCTTAGCGTTATTGCGTGCGGCGTGGATGACATCCATCTTGTTTTATCGGCTCCCGAACGTGCTTTGCCGACTTAGGGAGACCGAGCGCGATCTTGTGAGAAGCTGAGACTTGGACGGCAACAACTTTATACTTTCTCGAGCACAATTATATATTCTGGGTGTCTTTTTTTTTTTTGCTTTACGGAGAATGTGTATATGGCTGACTGCATTAAAAAGAAAAGTCCCATAATACGTGTAACTGAAAGTGTGACGCGATATTGTAAAACGGAACCGTATCGTGACTCTTTAACACGCGAAATGTAGAGGGCTTACGCCCCTGCGACATTTATTGGGAAGAGTTTTTTCCGCTAAAAGTATCAGGAAATTGATGTTGTGTCCCATTATACACCAGGTTTTTAATCTCAAACGTGTTTGCTAAATTAAGTGGGAAATGGATTCCCTCAAATTTAACGGGACACAAGCCTGCTACAATTAGCGGCATTTAGCTTCACTCCCCAGTACACGGAAGCTCACAAATCAACACCGATCACAGTTGAAGGCACGCTGTACACTATGTTTCGCTTGAATTTATTAAAACATTTAATTTTTTTTTTTTGTGAGTTATTGGTGCTTGTTTGAATCCGTTTGGGGAAACGCATATAAGCGTTCAGTTCTTGGCTCCCGTTGTGGGGGCGCACTCCCCTTTATGGCGCGGTAACAAAAGAGTGCGAGAAGGCGACGGAGACTGAAAGAAGCGAGACACGCTAATTGCGTTGGATCGATCAGCGCGAGGTGGCCGACCGCGAAGTTGTCACTCTGTTTTGACACCGAACTGTACCCCGCTTCACCCCACGGCGGACTGTGGCGGACGCTACCAGCCATCGCAGCCAGTCTTCTTCGCTGAATCTTTTATCGCAACAACCATCTGAAATAATCCTCACCATCACCCCCTCACCGTATTTTCTCTCGTCTTGGCCATCCTTGTAAATTGCAGGAAATGTCTACGTCCACACTCTCTCATCAAATGTGTACGCACATTACCATTCCCAATGAAAAACTGAAATGCAATACCTGACCCCATTGTTTCTCAGAATAACGTTAATATATTTGCATCCACTACTACCCTGTTTCCCTCTAACTCCTTAAACTAGAATACAGTGCTTTAGTATTGTTTCCTTCTTGAGTGCATTTTATTTTTATATTATGTTATTATATCGTGAAAATAAATTATGATGATGATAAATTCAGTGCCATGAGAGTGTCACGTGAAAGGGTTGATAACTGGGCTAGTTGGTAGTTAGACATTTGAACGGTAATAGCGCACACGTATGGAGAAGAGAGAAGAGAGAAGCGCTCTTTTATGTCTCTCTCTTCTCCATACGTGTGCGCTATTACCGTTCAAATGTCACGTGAATCTTAAGAGGAAAAGAAAAGGGGGCGGGGAACCCGTGGGGCGACTAGTCACGTGATAAAATGACGGTGCTTCGTTGGCTGGGATGGCTCGTACTGTCCGCTGCGGTCGATCGGTTCATGGTTTGGCGAAACGGAGTAGAGGCGAGTGGCAGAAGCGTGTTCCCCATTCGATCGACGTATCTCTGTTTGTTTTTTTCGTTTTTTCTTTAATGGAGTCTGGAGGAAACTTGGGGGCTTCTGGAGACGACGTGCAGCACCCTCCCGAGCCGAAATTCTGGTGCACTGTCTGGAGCACCGCGAGTGTTCGAGACGTCGATCCATGTCTCCAACAGCAACAGCTCTGAACGTCCTTTGAAATTACCGTAGACATTTCCGGCATACATGCAAACCACCTCGAGTTTTTTTTTTATTTTCCCTCTAGTTCTCGAAATGCACCCTGTTCAAAATGTGTGCTAGAATCACGCAATGCATATTTGTGTCTTTCAGCTCCCAGCTAGTTCCCAAACTCAATGTATAACCAGAGTTCTTCGGCGTATTGAGGGGCTCGATTAAATATCGTGAATTGGTTTTGATATTAACACACACTACAGCGCACTACTGCAAAAGCACACTCACACCGTACACTCACTCCTTACGCACGAAAAAGAAAGGAAAGATTCAAACGAACCGCGCTGACTGACAACTCGTTTTTATATACTTTTCTTCTTCTTCGTCTGGAACTACCGAATTTCTCGAATCACGCGCACCTATCTCCTAGACGCCAAGAAATTGATTTTTTTTTCGGTCAGGTTCAAAGATGGTGTACTGATACAGTTTCCATAATTCCTGACGATATGTTCAGCTTCAATAATTTCTCTAGTTAATTGATTACTGTGCCTACCTAAAACTGTACAAGATGGCAGGTGAACTTCGCACCAACCGTAGAGTGCACTCTACCCACAGTCACGGCAGTGTATGCTCAGGTGCAAAGAGTTAGCTATGGTGCTGTTGTTTTTTTGTGTAATTTTAGGTAGGCAGAGTAATCAATTAACTAGAGAAATTATTGAAGCCGAACACAATGTGAGGAATTATAAAAACTCTATCAGTACACCATCTTTGATGCTGACAGAAAAGGACCTTTTTTTTCTATGTGTCTAGGAGATTGGTCCTCGTGATTCGCGAAATTCGGTAGTTCCAGACGTAGAAGAAGACAAAGTAATAAAAAAAGAGTTGTCAGTGAGCGCGGTTCGTTTGAAGTTTTCCTTCCTCTTCGTGTGTAAGGAGGGAGTGTACTTTTACAGTAGTGCACTGTAGTGGGTGTTGATATGAGCAACCAACTCGCCCAAGCTGCTACACTAACAAGATGGTTTTGGTAAACAGTTTGAACTACTGTGGAATACCGACTTCAGGGATTTATGCTGCAGAAATTCAACTTATCTCATCTCCAAGATACCCAGGTTTATAAAATGTAAATATGTTTTAATACGAATCGCAATAGAGGGTCACTTCATTAAAAATAAAAATTATCCGAATTAAAATATAAACGAGGAAACATGCAACACGCAGCACACAAACATTGTGGAGATATTCTAAACAAGAATTGATCACAAAACAGTTGTATTAGACGGATCATGTTATTTCCATTCGCTATATACAAATTAAAATTATTTCTTCACTTTAACAACCTCCCTAATGGGTATCACATTTTTGTGAGCTAGTTAACGCAGGAGCAATGTGACGAAAACGAACAGATTTCATCTGAATATTTTTAGAACCCGAGACTAAGGAACGAAAGGTGTCGGCCACACACAGATCCTCCGTTTGCCGCCCAAAGAAGCAGCAGTGGGATTCTGAAGCCAAGTATTGGCCAACAATGTTTATTCTAGCTGCCCGCTAAGGCCGACATTACACACGTTATTAGGTCATGTGACCCAGTCATTGCTCGAGTTCAGCTAACCCCTTTCGCTTTAGCGACTGGAGGCAAGCCAAAACACCAGTTTCCACCGAGGCATCGACTGTAACCTGAAACAAAAAACGATTGCTCGCGCAGTGCTACGCCCAATCATTTATTCTGAGTTTTTTTCATCGCCGCCCTGGGCTATTCTAACGCAACTGAATTCGGTGACCTTAAGTCCAAGTCCCACCGTTCATGCATCAAACAAACGACACAGTGGAAGCTGCAGACACGACGGCAGAATAATCAGCGGACATCCCTCAAGTATGCTTCAAGCAGGCTTGCTTCATACATACAGTATGCATGTGTGTTGCGAGAATGTATGCTCCTAACATGTCTGAAGACAGTTTTGTGTATGACTGATGTGAGAGGACCGTCATACAAGAATGAACCGCGCGTCGGAGATTCTGCAGACTGCCTTTTGTATGAGGAATGAACAGTGGTAACGCGGCATAAGAAGACACTGAACTTCCAATAAAAGCTTCTTTTTTTGGTAATTGAAACGGGCACGCTCGTTACAAAATGAACGATACCAGGAAAACAAATATAGCGCAATATTTACATCGCCAGACTATTGGGGCTGATATGAAGCATTCTTCTGCTGCGGGGTGGACTGCTCAAAATAGAAACATGTTTTCTTTTCGCTTCTGATATCAATGATAAGGTCAACAAAATGACTCTGCAATTCTTCTTTTCTTTTCTTATTGAGGAAAAAAGAAAAAAAAGGGTTCACGTGTTTGTTTTTTTTTTTTTGTCACGTGGGTGTTGTATTTAAACTCTTGAAACTCCTTTTCTTTTAGTGCTTATAGTTGCACATCCGATATTTCGGGGCTCGACATCTCGAAATAATCGCCGTTCAAAAATCGCTCCTAATACAAAAAAAAAAAAATGTATCGCCACCCAAATATTGTGTTAGAAATATTTCTTTTTTTTTTCGGAAGAAAGTTTACTTTCCGACCTGCGTGTCCTATGCAGGGAACTAAAAACCAGACATGTACAAGTTACTGAAAGAAACTAATTAAGTTAAGTTACTAAGTATTGGCCTCAAAACGAATTTGAGTAGAGTAGAAGTTACTCAAATGAAAAGTAATTGAGTAAATTACTAACTACCGTAACGAAGTAGCGAATCACTTTTGAAGTCACTTTTATATTTTTAAAGTAAAAAGAAAGTACGTAAATGTTTGATCCATTAGCGAAATTCTGCAAGCCAAATATAAAGTGGCTTGTGTTTTCACATAAATGCTTTAATAGCTGTTTTGTTTTGTACACATCGCGACACTGTTAGCGCGAACACGACATCGGCGTATTTTCGCATCTTACTTCTAAATAGTATTAGCGAGCACGAAATTTTATCGCTTACATTATAGAACAAAATGAGCTCTTTCCGTAGCAATAATGACTTGGATGACATCCCTTGGTTTCAAAGAGAAAAGCTGGGAAAACCGGCGATCGCTTGTTCGCGCTAACAGTGTCACGCTCTGTACTTTTTGTTTTCTGGTCAGTTATGTACTGCGGGTGTATTATTTATATTTTGACGTTTCGCACTGCCTGAGCTTGATTTTGCAGACAGTGTTTGCTTGTTTATAGTGCTGCGTAAAGTACATCTAAAAAGTACTTGAACTAAAGTACAAAGTCAATTAGAGGTTATTGTACTTCAAGTATAGTAAGTACACCGGGCGCAATGTACGTGAAGTAAAGTACTATAAATACAACATAACTTTAAAGTAAAGTACAAATACTGTTTAACACAATCTTTCATGATGCTCTTTCATATCCTATTTTTTGTTACTTTATACAGCAACCCATGTTTACAAACAAACCGGAGCGCCCCTTGCGGACGCCACCGACGCCGCGCATGCGCGATGGGGTGTGAGCAAGAAGCTCGCCGTCGCCCATAAACGAACCATTGGAATGGGATGTTGTCGGCGTCCGTCTGAGTCACCGTGCTCTTTTTTGCGTTGAAATTGTCGATTCTACGTCTTCCTGGCAATGTCTGACTACTTGAGCGCACTCAGCGAAATTAACGAGGCTCGTTACACCGCAAAACTTCGCGTGAATAATGTGACATGCGGCGATTCATTCGCCACAGAATGAACGCTAAAGCCTGATTCGCATCATGAGATTCTGCTCGCTATTTTCAGTCATGACGCCGCTCGGGCTCCAGAAGGCTGAACCGTAGCTGAGATGTCGACGTCGATACTGAAAATCGTAAGCAGAATCGAACCGAGTGAATCAGGCATAACAAGTCCGTGATGGCCACTGGTAACAATTATCAACATATCCTTATATCTACTGTTTACACCGAGCGTACTTACCCGAAGCACCCTTCAAACTTAAACGACTTTTAAGGTCTGCTCTTCTTATCGCAATTATCGGGTGAACGTTTGGTCTACGGGACACTGTAGCTTGAACGAGCAGACGACAAGCAGAAACGTTTGGGAGAGCAGACGACAGCTCGAACGATGAGGCGGCCGTTTGAACTTGATGACGCCCTGAACGTGGTCCGCAGGTGGTCCGTGCAACTTGGCGATTTTCCCGCGTTCATGTTGGAACAAAACAAATAAATCTGACGACCACAAGTATCCGTGCATTCAATCCAAAGTGCTTCGCGTCCAAGTAAGAAAAACCGACCGCGTCTGTTGTTCCTTTTTCACGGACTCTATTAACGTTCTCGGACGAACCAAGCAGGCAGAAAACTCATGAAAACTGACCTTCAAAACTTTCCCGACTCTTTTGGTACAGCCCCAGTCGCGGCGTTTTGACGAGAAGGCAAGTTTTTTTCCGGTTTCTTCCAAATTAACACAGGAATGCAAGTTCCCCATGGCGACTTCCGCCCACAGCCCCAGACCGGAAGTGCGCCCGACGCGCCACCACCGCGCCGTGACGTAACAGAGATGAGCTCGTGTATATTAACTGGTATGGTGTCTCCAGGGGTAATCGGAGGAGCATCAGTTTCTTTCGGGAATGGCGGCAAATATTGGATAAAGTCAAGTCGCCAAAGAGTAGTTGTTTCACTCTCGCTGACGAACTATTTAACACAATACACTTAGAAGGCACTTATTTGTATCGCTCTTATGGCCGCCATTACTTCTCTCAGAGAAATGACCAGATGACGTCTGGAAAGACGATAGGACGTTTTCACATGACAATACGCCATTTTTTGTTTCCAACTTTGGGGAATGTATTTTGAAGTCGGGTATTTTACTTTCTTCAAAAATTACCAGAAAAAATACTTTAGTAAAGTACAAGTACATGCTCAGAGAATGTACTTCAAGTAAAGTACAAGTTTCGTAATCCTACTTGAAATAGTACTTTAAGTACCAAGTTCTAAAAGTATTTCCCAATTCAGCTTGCTTTTTTAAAAACGTTAAGGTCTCGAACTATCTTCGAACCTTGGAATACCTGCATATGCTGAGTTTTGGGAGGAAAGGCAACTCAAAGAGGTCACCTTTGCGTTGCCCTTTAGCACGCGAATCTTCAAGTACAGCACAGCCTACGGGAGCACCAGATGAGCTTCAGAGCGGGTGCTGCAATTTGTAGCCTCTTTTGAGTGAGGATGCAGTGTGTACATCCCCTGTAGTGGGCGAGATTTCATGCGTTGGGGAGAAGCAGGGACAAACCCTTTCTTTAAATACGTCGTCTCCTTGAGCTTCGGGACACAAAGGAAGGCCAGTCTTCGGCGCTAATCCCGCAGCTACTGGGCCTCACTTGCGACGTGTCTGTCCGCTCCCCGCGCCTCGTAGCAGGGTTGTTGCAGTGGGGGGCTCGTAAAATTTTTAGAGCGATTCAGACCCTTCAGACCACTCCCCCCCCCACCCCCAACCCCTTGCCTACTCCACATGCTTCCCCCTCTTTGCAAATATCAGCTGATCTTCCAACATCTTATCTATATTTGTGCAGGAATGTTCGTTGACCAGCAAACCTACCACTAAAATTCAAAAGTAATTTGTAATTTGAGTAGAAGTTACTCGGAAAAACTAATTAAAGTACACTACTAATTACCGAAATAAAAATGTAATTGAAAGTTACTAAACTACTCAGAAAAGTAGTTAAACTACAGTAACTTGAGTAGAGTAGTTGAACTACGTACAAGTCTGCTAAAAACTCCATTTGGCAAGAAGTTGAGTTTCCTTCAGTGGGCCTGTGAGTCAAGAAAATGGTCGAGGGCAAGGCTGGCCGGATAGCCCCGGCATCGCGTCCCATTTAAAATGACTCGGAGCTGAGCGGCGATCGCCTCCGAAGCGGGCACCGCGTGTTGACCGCGGGAACTGCCCCCGTGCCAAAATCGATGGCCTTTCATAAGGAGGGGGACTTTCTCCGCGCCGACTCTTTAATCTTGGCCTTCTGCTCGAACAGCTCTGCCGACTGTCGATATTCCCCGCTCCGTTCGGCCCGTATTTCTCCCGCTTTAGCCCCCGGACAATTTGCGGCGCACACTTTGAGAATCTATCTTTCTTCCCTCTCCGCCTTTGTCATTTTTCATTTGTCCTTTTTCGTTTGAGTGGATTTTGTAACCTATAGAAAAGAGGGTTCCGGGAACTCGCCGATATTCATATGGCTCTACTGACTCTAATGTTCACGCTTTTGACGAGTTATTGGCCATTAGTGCTTTACGTAACAAGCAGTCGTCCCATACTTATGTGACAAGCGGTTATAGCGTAGCTGTAAGCTGTGGTCACTATGCTGATGCGTCGTACAAAAGATAGTAAGCAGGTACTCTCTGAGGCGTGTCTCTTCCTTGTGCGAGGGTCCTACATTGGTCATAGAGAAACTGCCTGCAGGAATGTTTGAAGCTAGCAAATGTATGAAGCAAACGTACTTCGAAGATGCTCGGGTCGCGTCCTGAGATGATCCTGTTATCATGTCCTGCAGCAAAAACAGCGCCCTTTTTATGATATATCAATAGTGTGACCGCGGCTTTCGAGACACTTAGCAGACATTTTTATGCTCGAAATTTAGGCGACCCAATGCACGATCGCGTAGGAAAGAACTTGCATATGCCCAGAGGAGGTTTAGCATTTTCCGGTTATGCTGCACGTCAAAAGTATAGAGTAATTAAAAAAAAAACGTTTTTTTTTTACGCACAAAAGTAAAAGTTTACAGCGCAGAACCCACTGTCTTCCACCCAAGTGTAACGGAAGTGGTTTGGAGCAGATGGCAGATTTTCAAAACGAACTGTTATCTGATTAAAACTCTGGATTAAGAGCGATTTTCGGACTTTTTTTCTGAGATGATAGAGCCAGTTTGCGTTAGCCGACGTAGTCATCTCTGTTCATACCCTGGATTCGTTAGCCGTCATTTGCGCGTAGAAACTCGTGTGTCACTGATACATTAGGGACGGCTAAAAGTTGCAGGAAATTTACAACAAAAGAAAATGTCTCAAATGTGGAAAACTTGCGCTATAGTCTTTCGCGTGTATTTATAACCAGGGACTCGAGCCGTTCATTCTTCCAGTTCAGTTCAGGTTTCGATTCAGTAGTTTTGCATTTTGTTCCGGTTCGGCTCCGCTTCAGTGACGAATTCGAATTAACGGTTCGGTTACCGGTTCCATCAAGTACGAAACGGCTCAAGCCGGTTTAAACCGGTTCTCAAAGTGAAAAGTCAACAACTCCAAGTCGTTAAAGACAAAAAGTGTGTTCAACACGTCCTCACCTGCATTAAAAAAAAAAAAAACAAGGTTACCACACGCCGTGCTGCGGAATGGAGGACAGCAAAACAAATATAGGCTTAATTTCGTATTGTGATCAGGACACTTTTTCGCAAACACCGCTCTACGCAAATTAAGTAGTCATACAGGCGCTCAGAAAGAGTACAAAAGAGCAGTTCTCAAATGTGAAGACAATGGCGCCATGACGGTAGCACGCACAGAACTTGCAAACAATCTACCTCGCGCGCCCAAACGCCTAGCTCGAACAACTGGCTCGAAGAGGTGACAGAGAGTGAAGGGCGACCTAACGGTAATCAAAAGAGAACAGAAGATAGAAGGAAACGGGCGACATGTTGCTTTTGAAAAACGCACGAAATAAATTATTCGAGCGGCGTCCCTGCGCAGCATACCGTGAGCGCGTTGCGCGCGCTTAAAACCATGTTTCAAAGGCTCCGGTAGTGCGGTACGCGGAACACAGTAACGGTTTTCTAAAAGTTCTCAATACTTAAAGCATGATTTAGGCTTCGTTTATGTTCCGGTTCGGTCAAAAATAACGGTTTTGCTCCGGTTTTCGGTGCGTGTTCAGGTTCGGTTCTTCACCCAGCTTTTAACTATGGGACCACATAATTCCTGCTTATTTAGAAAAAAAAAACATGTTTCCAGTAAATTAGGAGTTACCGGTTATTATTGTCAGATATTTGGAAGTTTTTGTAGATCGTTCCAATAAATACGGTAACGCTCCCCGATAGTCCGGCGGTGCTGTTGGGCATGCATCGTATATGTATCGTGTATCGTTAGGGGAGTTATTGGAACGATCAAATAAAACTCCAAAAGCGCTCTGCTGTGGATGTCCTTCTAATAGTCCTTCGTGTTTTTAGGGCGTCTAATTATCTACAGTGTACAAACAACTCGCCCAAGTTCATACCTTTCCTCCTCATACCGCTGGTGCTCCATTCTTCCTTTCGGTGTGCATTTGACCAGACTGCCAAGCGAACGCTCTTTCTTAGTCGACCGCGTTGTGGCAACTACAAGCATCTGCTTGGATTCGATTCCGTAGACTCTGGTGTATGTCAACCTGTCGATGCTCCCTCTTTAAACAGTGAATGAGCTCCAAAGCCTTTTATAAACTCATACCATTCTTACAAGACGCTGATCTAAAAGACCGCCTCTAAGGCATGGTGCCATACGCCCCGAGCCTTTAAACCGTCAATTCTCATAGGTAATCCAAACTACCTTCACCCCCACCTCTCCTTCCTCTCCTTTCTCTTTTCTACTTTCTTCTTTTGGTCTCTTATCCCTAACCCTTTCCTACCCCGGAACTGACTTGCCCCCCACAGAAGATGTGACCAACGTGTACCGAGATTTCTCTCTTCCCTCTAAACACTAATACAAAAAAAGCCTTTTATAACGCTCGGCGAAACCGTTACGCGAACATGCAGGTCGATCTTGTTACATAGGGGCTGTCTGCCCAATTCGATCGGTTTCTTAATTCTGGAGAAGGTGACGTCACCCAGCGGAAAGGACGTGATTCTTTGAATGAGGGAGCTTGCGCCTGCCAAAATGTGGAACAAAAGCTCCCGACGCCTGGCGCCGAATATGAGAAACGGAGGAAAGCTGGTGAAATCGACGCCGTCGGATTTTCAAATAGTCACTGTCAGGATAAGAACGGCAGGGAGATCTTCCTGTTCTTCCGTCTCCGGCGAGTTCTTTCTACCTTCGATTGCACCTATGCTCCTCGTGAGCTCTGCGTATGAGCGTGCAGCCGAAGCATGATATACGTTAAGCAGAGCATAGCGGTCGCCGGTGCTCGCACCTGCTGCTCTGCTTTCAAATGCCTTTTGGAAGAACACACGTCGGAAACTCGCGTGCTCTTTCTCCAATCCCGGCTTCTCCTCGATCCTTTTTTAAGGTAACGTAGAAGGCGAAGATTTTTTTTCTCAAAAATTTCAAGATGTTTTAAGTTGCGTGTGTGTAACCGTTGTTAAAGAGGTTAATCAATAATTTGTTTATGACTATGGCGAAGGCACTACACAGCTGACGTCAGAATATAAATGCTCAGAGCCCGGAAGTGCTAGGGACGAGGCGTCGGCCGTCTCGTTAAAAGACCGACGTACATGTCGCGCTTTCTACTTTTCCTCACTTTCTTCTTTTGTATATCCTCTCCAACTCTCAAATTTCTTCAACACGGCTGTCTTCGAAGTTTAGGAGAGAAGAGCGCTAAGAAGAGTTTATTAGCACCAGACTTGTTCACACATAACTGTAGGCCTGTTCACATATAGCTCCTGGCCTGTTAACACATAACTCCAAGCTTGTTTACATAGTGCTCTAGGCCTGCTCACACATAACTCCAGCCCTGTACACACATAACTCCAGGCCTCTTCACGCTTGACTCCAGGCCTGATCACACATAACTCCAGGCCTGTTTAAATATAACTCCAGACCTGATCACACATAACTCCAGGCCTGTTCACACATAACTTTAAGCCGGTTCACACATATCTCCAGGCCTGTTCACACATACGCCACTACACTAACTTAGCGTTATTAGCCAGCGCTGGAAGTAGCGCCGACCTTCCTGATCCAGCGCTGACGTCGCTCTATATCAGTGATACGGTGCTGATAGAGAGATGCATCGGTGCTAGGTTATGTTCAAATTATGCTTACGTGTTGAAGTTGCCAGTGTTGGTTTAGCGCTGTGATGTATGTGCGAACCGGCCTTACCTTTCATTATGGCGGAGCCCGGCGGCGGTGCTGGGGGCGTTGAGAGGGATGGGGACGATTAGGAAGTCGACGACAAATTAAACAAAACGTTTTTTTTCTTTTTTTTTGGAGGGGGGGGGGGGGAACTGGGGGGATACTCGAGCGATTAAAAAGTTCGGGTAATTCCTTGTGTCTCTCACCAAACTCAGCAGTACGTTATTTTCCTCTTTGCCTAATAAATAATAAAAAAAAAGATTGAGACTCATTAAATAAAGCACTGCTAAAAAAATTGACCTGAAAAGTGACGCACCATGTGCACGCGGAGGGCACGTGAAACTGCACAGCAAAATCAACGTGCGATTGGCTGGTTGGCAGAAGCGTGCTCACGAGTGAAAGGGAGAAAGTTAAAGGTTCATTCCGAGTTGGAGTCGTTCAAAAAGTCAAGAAGTAAACCATTTACCCATCTACATCATTGATTCGAATAAAAATTTCAAATCGAGCTTTTTAACAGAGAATAAGCCATTTTCAAGTTTAACAAAGAGTTTTGTATATTAGCCATTCCCAAACATTTTCGTGCAATCTCTAGCGATTGATTTAAGTCGATCGTTTTCATAAGAAAAAGCATCGATGCTTGGGTGAACTTAACAAGTGGTGCTCCTATGTCACTGAGGCCAATATTTATGCGTAAATTTTTGAAGGCCTCGTGAATAAGAGCAGGGATGGGCCAAGTACGAACTTTTCGAAACGCTGCCAACATCTCCTTGTCGCGTCCTAAATGTAAATTCAATTATTTTGTATGCACTGTAAACAGCGATTGGCGCCTCTATAGGACAGTATAAACAAAATGGTTCAGGCTTCGAAGGAACCTGCTCAAGGTTAAGGAAGCCGGGAGAGGAAGTCTGAATTGATCCTCAAACTTCCGGCTCTGCTTCCGGCAAAGTGAACTACCATTCACCTGTCAACCTCATTGAAATCAGAATGACCAGCCAAATTTGTTGATCCGCCGGGCGTTTGTACACAAGTTTCGTGGAATATGTGAGTAGGCCATCTAATAAGATATGAAACAAAACAGTAGAGGTACCAGACGCGACACGAAACGCACGGCAAAAACAACTGTGCTAGGAGATTCTTAGCATCGCATCGCATATGTTGAACAAAAAAGTTTAGCTTTCACATTTACAAGGTCAGTAAAAAACAAGCAGAAGAAAACTAAGATCACTTTTCCTGTTCAATATTGATCCTTTTCCAC
The DNA here is from genome assembly GCA_037355805.1 of Ixodes ricinus. Classification (NCBI taxonomy): domain Eukaryota; kingdom Metazoa; phylum Arthropoda; class Arachnida; order Ixodida; family Ixodidae; genus Ixodes; species Ixodes ricinus. The sequence continues at coordinate 5,869 of JAZHYW010028218.1, read as the reverse complement.
TCCGTGCGCAATGTTTAGACAAAATTATATTTATGATTTTCCGTCTTAATGACTGCTTAAAAAAGTAGAAGAATTGTTACCCATTATAAACTATTCCTGAATGTTCCCAACGCCGATATTTGCGACTTTGCCGCACAGAACAGGCTACTGCGTGTTTGAGACGGCCACTTTTATATGAACAATGATTGATTGCTCAACTAATACTATTGTTTTCGCAGGCTTACAAACACCAAACGAAACATTTGAGTATTGTTTGTTATTATAGCTGATTCGTCCAACCTAGAATACTGGAAGACAGTTACGTGTTATATATCTTTGCTTTATATCGTCGTCATACGTTTTGACCAATATATACGTTAGTAACGATGTAGGTGTACATGTACCGTGAACAGCATATCCAACAATAGTGACAGATGGGCCAGTTGGTACATGACTTATTTTGACAAAATGCGCCGCAAGACAAGGACGGAGTAAGTAAGACAACACGAAGCGCTTAGTGTTGTCTTACTTACTCCGTCCTTGTCTTGCGGCGCATTTTGTCAAAATAAAAGCATATCCAAGGAGAAGACCGACGGCTCTTGGTGGCATGATGGGACTTCTAAGCACGCAGAACGTGTCCTTTCTTTTCAAGTTAACTTCTAGTTTTGCTTTCTTTCGCTGCGCTTAATTATACTTATGCTCACGTCTTGCGTTAGCATTGTCATGAATGAAGGCTATAAGCGTCCGCTAATTGCTTTATAACGACTTTCGGCGATATATGACTACTCATGCAACAGAAGCACCTTCCTAAGGAACTTAGTCGTTCTTGTAATTTGCCTTGTAATCCGCTATAAAAAAAGAGGACGCTTTTGTTTTCTCAATTTTCGTTACTGGCCAGTTAAGAAATACAGGGCGTGACCCATATCACCAGGCTCCTTGGTTTGAGAATCATTATTTTGCGTTCTCATAGAGACCTGCAGCAATCTAATTGGCTGCGGAGTGGTAATAGGATGGTCTCTTCACACCCCACGTTTATTTAACTCACAGTGGCCATTAAGATGGCACAATAATAAAACCCCAGGGAACTGCAACCAGACCCCTGAGGCAGCTTGTTTACGGTATTGACTTTCCTGTCCAAAATGTACACCAATAAACGAAAAAAAAAATAACGAGCTGCTTTTGTCAAATTTGGAGAAAACTGCAATACCCCAAAACAAAATGGATCTCCAAAAACACACAAAAAAACAAAAACCTAGCTTGGCGGAAGAAAAATTTCTTCTACAGCTTTATTTTCAGTTGCCTCGGAATGCAACCCCCACTGAGTTGTTCACGGCGCTTCTTCCTTCGAGAACCACAACCGTTTAATGCCTACACGGCACATTTTTATTGTTTACATATATTTGCATCACGCGCGCGTTTTTTTTTTTTTTTTTGAAGAGTGGGTAATTATTGTGCTCGCGTTCCTATTCCGTCGGGTCGTTATTCCCTTGTCTCAGTATTGTCTTTGCCCTTCGGGCAGCGCAGATTAAAATCAATCGAGATAAAGGCCGATAAACACCGATGCTTGTTTTCCGATGTTAAAAATTGACATCGAAAAAGGCTAAATGTTAAAAAAATGTCATATGAAAAGTCTAAAAATTCGACAAAATATTTGAACCAAAATAAGCCCCTAAAACAAGGAACCTCATTGTTATACAAAAAAGGCCCACATCTACGGACAGATTCTCCCGCCTTAAATATCAAGTGGCATTAATATTTTTTGGCATTTTAAAGGCTGATCAGTCTTCTTTTTATTGTTATTCTTAAATTATCTAAAAATCATGACTTCCCGTTCTAACGGTTAAGACAAGGCCACGCATTTTAACTATTCGAGAGAAACAAAAACCATACAAGACTGCTTTCTTACCGGGAGTTTCTCGAGAAAAACCGAGCTTTTTCAAGGCCCAACACGTACATAGACGACTTGGCCGCATCGAAGCCACAGTCGTGTGTTCACAACACGAAAGACACAATTCGGTTGGCGGGTGGCCACATCGCAAGGAAATATCGCGGTTGGCATTATCGACCCCAGCCCAGATCTGTCAGCTCCGAGATATACACCATCTCACGCGACCCTGTAGGGACGCCGAATGATAGTCTGGGACGTTTTGGTTTTCTTTGTTTCTTTTTTTGGGGGTAGCTCGACCGCGGTGCATGTTTATACATTAAGATGTCGACATATTACGACAATGTTTCAACGCTGTGGAGGAGCAATTTAGCAAGTGCAGTCAGACTGTCAACGTGGGCTGACAGGAGCGGCTTTAAGAGGGAGGAGAGGGGAGAGTCGACCTTACGCCCCTGAGGGCAACTCTTTTTTATGAGAAAACCTGACCTACAGTGCGTTTTTTATTATCATTTAATTTTTGGTCAAATGGCAAATATTAGGATATTAGGTAAACAAAAGAGAAATGGGACACGCATCTCCCGTGACTTCATATCCGTCCATCGCGTAGCATCTGCACCCCACTCCCCAAGCCTGACCTTGTTCATTATTTTCGACCCTGTTCATTATTTTGCAAGAAGCATTCCCTAGCCTTCGATATACTTTTGAATTTACTTGAACACAGTGCCAACGTTAAAAAAAGTATCATATTCCTATTAAGGTAACTGCATGGTTGATACGTCTGATTTACTTGATCGCCCAATTAAAAACATATAGCTTAACCGACACGTCTCACGGGGAGGAGTCTCTTGTGTTTCGGGCACAAGTCAGAGTCTGGTGAGTTGGTGTGTACGGACTGTAGGAAAGCTGTTTTTTTTTATTCTTCACACTTTTGAAGAAGGTCGCTTGCCGCACCTTACTGCACATATATTACGGCGCCTTATTTTATTTACGAATTGAGGGAAGCGGCTGCGGACACACCGGGCCTTTTTCGGCAGATTGTCGGCGGCCGTATCCCACCTTGCGCTAATTGTTTTCGTATTATTCCGATACTACAATGATCCGCTGGAGTACTCCTCTTTCGATCAAATAAATAGGAACATTTTTCCAGTGTTGCCAGACGGAGAAAAAAAGTCAGCAGATTGATCCCCATAAAGTCAGTAGATTTGCACAAAAATCAGTAGATTCTATGAAACCTGTGTTTTACCATGTTTTGCTATTTCCATTAAACCAAACTTCGAAGAAAAAGTATAGAGTAACAAATAACATGGTAATAAACACAAGTAAGAATGAAAAAAAAGGTCAGTTTTCGAGTAAATCACTTATACCCAACTAAAGTTTACCTGTTCTATGAAGGACAAAGTGAAATAACACCGTGAATGCTTTATTATTATTAATGTTATTATTATTAGCATTGAATAGTGTTGCGATTTCGAGGATTATTTTTTGAAATCGAGACTGAGCCACTTTTGGGATTAACAGGTGATTGCGACAGTGCGACATCCACCTGTCGCTATTATTGAAACAGAAACCAAAACAAGACGTTCCGGCAAGTGCGCGCGTACATGTCCAATAGAAGTCGTCTGCAAGCTGCCATCTTTCCTTACTGGGCTGTGGAAGGTTTTTGACGCAACGCTGTTGGCGCGGAGCACTGTTGAGGCTGCGCGTCGTATGCTACGGGCTTATTTCTTTTTCGCCCGACTCAAAGTTTGCGTTCAAACGTGGAGAAACTTAATTCGTTAGCTTTTAAGCCACCGAGGAATAACATTATATAATTTTCTTGTCAGAGCCTGCCAAATAAAAGTAAAGAACTGAAATTTGGATGTCGATGCCATGCATTCCGCCGGGCAAATGAATGAAAATGGCGGCCTTCTCCGCTCAGCTGGGAGCAGCCGAGAGTTCATGCGCATGCGCTCACGCCTCTCGCTCTGCGCCGCAGGCCGATTTGGCTCACTCAGGGACGTTACGGAGGCGAGATCATAGACTGGCCAAGCTCTCCCCATATTAGGCTCTGGCCCGGATGCGTGTCACCACTGATCAGTAGGGGTGTCTCGAACTTTTATTGAACCAGATTTTTAGGTCGAACGTTCGAGGTTCGACTGGGTTGAACCGGTTCGACGAACCTTCAAACTTTTCACCAGATTCGACCGGTTCGACTTTGTGGACAGTGTGGCTAGACCTTGATACAAGCATGTCTAGGTTCGAAGAACTTACTTTTATAAAAATGGTTATTTTCTTTTATAAACAGTTGCAATTAAAAGAAACGAGTTCTAATCATTGAAGAAGTTAATAACTTATTTGTTTTTGTACTGTATTAACTGAAATAACCAATCAACGCTGCCCTTAATTCGTCCCTTAGCCATCACCATCCAATCCGAAGCCAACTGGCCAGCCTGTCGTGCATGCGCACACGAGTCGAACCTCAATACAAGGGTCGTCGAATTTTCCACTAAAAGTTCGAAAAAGTCGAACCTGGTCGAACTCGAACCTCGGCCGGTTCGCGACACCCCTACTGATCAGTGCGTGTCACCGTTGAAGCTGCTCTGGGTGAATAGATGACTATACGGCTAAGTGTCTGGGCCATCTCGCCAGTGCTTCGTTTTTAATTCTAAGAGAATAAGTTTCCTTTAATGGGCGACCCTGGGAACTGAAGTGGCCAAATAATAAATTTTAATATGTTTACTAAAAAAAAAGTCAGTAGATTTTTTTTTCAGTGAATCAGTAGACCCGGAACGAAATCAGTAGATCTACTGATAAATGCAGTAGACCTGGCAACACTGCATTTGGCAGACAGTTTTTATTGCTGAGTTTCAGTTTCAGTTAAGGATCGCTAGTCTCTAGGCGATATCAGATCTCACTGATGTTCGTCTTTTATTTCAAGGCCGACTACCTCAGGGACAGAGGGAAATAATTAATCACACACACACACACACGCGCACAAACACACACTTGTAAACCGCTGTCTTGCTCACGACTCACGCAACTATCAAACAGATTACGTCGTCCAGCTTGGCTCAGATTCGTAATCAAGATAATAACAAACAAATGGCAGCGACTTTTATCTTCAATATCCTATAATGTATGAAATGGATTATAGGAAAGTGGTGAAGGAATTGGTGTGTCACGTGACGTACATTTTGCCGCTAAACCTAGCGGGGAAACTGAATGGTTGTATAGGTCTCGTGGAGTTGATTTCCCTCGCTAAATTTCGCGGGAAACTGGATCGGTGTCTTGGTCACAACAGGGGAATTTTGCCGCTAAATTTAGCGGTTAAGTGAATTGGTGTATGGGTCACGTGGCGTCAATTTCCCGTTAAATTTGGGGAAACGTAGTTTATGTTTTGGCCACAAGACGTAAATGTTCCGCTAAATTTATCGGGAAAAATGAGTTTAGATAAGAGGTCGCGTTCCGTCAATTTCCCCGAGGTGTATAAATCACGTGACGTCAGGTGACGTCACACGACGCCACGGTCCTCGCCAAATTTAACGAAAAATGCACGGACTGACGGACGGACAGAAGGACAAAGTTTTGGGGGTAGCGTTAAAGAAGAAAAGACAAAGAAACATTTCATGCTTTAAAAGACCTTGATATGTCACGTCAGATTCGTACGCACCCATTTCACGTTGTGCACTCTTTGGCGCGGGAGTTCGTCCGGTCCTCGCTCACCTCGTGCTTTAGCTTTCCTCCGACCTGGAATAATGGCGGCGCGCGATTCGCTGCCTCGGCATCGTGCGTTCCCCCGAGCGTTCCCTGTCTTACCGTTTGATTGGCGTGCTACTCCTTGCGTTCCGATGCCCCCCAAAAAACGCATTTTGAAACACTTGCTCGCCGTATAGTCGTGAACAAAAAAAAAATACGTTGGGCGTTAAATTACGTTAGATTTCTCTGATTCGTGATTCGTTCTATGGCGTTCTTATCGGTGAATGTCGCGATCTCATTGGCCTAGGAGTCATAATGTGATGCTAACCT
>JAZHYW010028217.1:0-80845 GCA_037355805.1 Ixodes ricinus | reverse complement strand
TATGGTATAGTATTCGAGCATAACTTTATATTAGTAATATTCTGCCAATTTGGGAACCCCACAGAACAAAAACAACTTATTACTTTCGAACGTAAGGGAAAGCTCGAAGGAGTAAGAAATGTAGCCAGATACCGTTAAAATAAGCAAAAACGGAATCTAGTGAGCTATTGAGAATATTTGAGACTGTGTTATTGGGTTCTCAGATGTTTTTCGCCTGTCTCAGGGTTTTTTCTTGAAATATGGTGGTTACTGTCTGTATGTATAAAAAAAAACGTCATTCAAAGTGCACGGGGTCGACGCCCAGTGAAAAACGGTTTTCTTTTTTGTTTTTTTTTATGCAGTTCACGGTTCCAATTATGGCTTGCTTTCTTGGCATAAAAAAAAACGCGCCTAGTGATTTTTTTTTACTCTCGTTATTTTTGTCTGCTTAGAATTATATATTTTATTTTATTTTGTTTACTTCCGTTCTTCTTACGATGTAGAGAAAGCGGCACTTTGCTCTGGCTAAGCTACTTGTGTAATAGCTGTCTTCTCCTTATACCGTACCGTTCATATCACTCGCCATTGTTGTGCTTTACTTTGACCATAATCAACGTTAATGGCATCACCTTCCCAGTAAAACATTAAAAAAAGACGTCACATGCAAAAACACAATTCCGAAATAATAAGCAGTGAGTCGCTTGAAGACAGGTTCACCCTGTACCAAAACAGGGGTTGTTAAGCTAAGTACCCGACAAACGCATCCGCGCGCTTTCGCTGGAGTTTGCCACTGAGCGTGGTGCCTGCCGCGGGAACACTCGTGAATTCATCTGCGCCGAAAGGTGCGCCTATGTTGGTGTGCAAAACGCGCGCCAGGAGCTCTTCTAATTAGCGCAGTCCGGTCGGACAAGGGGCTGCCATCCGGGGCATTCTCTTGTCCCTCGAGCGAAGCGCCCGTTGGGTCGAGCCGGAGAGGAAGCGGACATTGTGCGAGTACGGAGGTCGAGTCTATTACCGACGCTCCGGAACCTGATTCGACTGGCCGCGGTTTTGACCGGAAGGCGGTGTTGACATCGACACGGCTGCTTTCGTTCCCGCGCAGGCCTTCGTCTATACAGCGTTTTTTAATTCATTTAACGGAATATATTAGAATCTGTTCAGCCCATTCAATTATGCCCCTAAGCTACATGTTTGAGAGAGCATTTGATATTGGTTCACTACTTTCTCATTTTCAGTTTTAATTTTACTGCCCATGTGCGCGATTTTGGATCCTTGTTGAAATTGTTATGGTTTCTTTCAAGCGCAAAACCTTCTAACGGTTTTATGTCTACCGCTCGTTACCTTATTTAACAAAACGTTATATTATTATTTACGTTTGTATGAAAACAAGACCAAACAGATAATGCTATCTAACGTAAGAATCACTTTAAAAGGGCAGTGCAACGATCTTATGATTAAAAAAATTTGCATCTTGTCATTTTTGCGTTGTTTATCGTGTGCCGGGGGATAGAAAAAACACCTCCTTCACTAAAAATGTCAGGATTCCGCTGCATAATCGCAAAGCAAAAGTCGAGCTTTTCCCCCACCTGCAGCCCCAGAGTGGCAGCCGAAGGAACTACGGCGAAACGATTACGTGACCTCGCTCGGCTCTAAGCTGCAGCATAACGCCCGCTAATGTCAGCGGAGAGAGGGAGAGGAAGCGTCCTCCGAGATAGCACACGGGAAGCTACACGGCACTCTGAATGACGTCACTGGGAGTGCGACCAGGTGTGACCATGAAGGCAGGGAGTGAGTTGAGGGGTGCCCGAAATGCCAATATTTATCTTTTTTTTTTACACAGCAACTAGGACACGCAGGCGAAATCGGTTTTGTGTTCTTTACTTCAGAAGTGTCAAAGGGCAAGTTCAACAAATCTTTGACCGAAGTCCGGAAATCGTTCCACCCCCTTTAACTGATCCCCTCTTGTTCTTGGGAACGGTGCCCACGTGACAGTTAGTGTTTGACTTTTACACCTACAATATATTGATCTATGTGCTTTTTTTGTAATAGTAATATTTATTTATTTCTGTCACTCCCAACAAGTTATTTACTAATGTCATTTGGAAAAATTTATTTAGAATATAATTCTAGTTGTATGGATACATTCACGCTGCCCCCTTCAACATATTCCCAATACTATAAAAATAAAACTAGATACAATCGCTTGCGACATTCAAAGGAATATGACAGGCCATCAGGGGCCTTCAAGGCCGAACGCAATAAAAGTTTTTATGTAGAAAAGATAACATCTTAAAGACGCTCAGCAAAAGCAAAACCCAAGTCTATGTACACATTTTGCCTTATCCTAATAATGATTGAACCTTGTCTTTGAAAGCCAACAATTTGAAAAACTCCATTCCAAATTAGATATTCCAGGTGACATTCCGAATCACGAAATGGCTCTTGCGTTTTCATTATTTACTGCAGTTTCCAAACCTCATCTATACGTTCTCAAGTATCAGATTATAAGTGTACAGACAAACTCAGCCTTTGTGAAATCTTTTTGGAGAAATCTCTGTCGACGACAATTTGAACGCAAGTAATTTGTTGGATGTTTTCTTAAATGTAAAGTTAATAGCTCCATAATTACCTACATAGCACCCAATAATGAAAATATCCTGTGGATAGCTCTAGACACAAAATACTCGTAGTTTCTTTTTTCCCGGAGATGGTTTTCACGAGAGCACAAGCGGCCATTTTGAATGTAGGACGCACCCCGAGAAGCTCTGCCAAAACGGTATAGTTGAACTCTGTTTAAGCATCCCAAAACGTTATCTCAGTTTGCAAAAAAAAAAAAAAAAAGGCAAAGAGCATTACCACAGGAACCAGTTTTTTGACTCAACAAAATACCTCGGAACAAACAGGAAAAACATAAAAAGACTATCATGTTTGAACTCAACACTTCTATCGTTCATGAAACACCCCCTGCAAAAATATGGCATAGATGAATCCAAACTGCAAGTGGCGTTCGTTTCATTCCTGTGTACAATCAGGAACCCCTATGTACATATGTCTTAAAATAAAGTAAGCACTCAAAATTGTCATTTGTAGTGTCCCACTGAATAATATAAACTGTTGGCACCATCTTTTTTGTAATATCAATAGAGATTAATCTGGCATTCTATTATTTCTATGTTTTCAGACAACATTAAAAAAATTGCAATAGTGTATGCTTTCACCAAATTTCTGAATTACGAACGAGAATGTTTCAAAAAAACCTAAAATAAGTTATTCAACTCCACATGCAACTATATTCATTCTTTATGTAAAGTAAAATTGTAAAATACCCAGAGAGGGGCCTGGCATGTTTTACAGTATTTTCTTTTAAGTGGCAAATCTAAGCCTCAATACAAAAAAAAAAAAACATTTTGAACCAGTCAGCAAACAAGCATCATTTTCAAATGCTATGCGAATTGCTTGGGAGAAAAGCGTGTTGGTTCAGTTCAAGGATGATAAAGAATATGCGAATTTATGCGAATTGACCTACATCTTATTCCAGAATATAATTTACTAATAAGATTGATACAGCTGAACTACTTTTAGACTACAAATTACAGCAGCTGTACCGATTCATAAAATATGGGTGTATAAATATTAACCCTAACTAAAAAAACTATTTATTGTCGTAATAGAGTTGATCTCGCAAAATAAACAAATAGGAAAATTGGTATGAGTTCATCATGAAAAAAGCGCAGTTTTCCAACACTGTCGTATTGTTTTATTACCAACACCAATCGTGTAGGAAAATGAATGAAGCGTACTGCATAACACAAAAGAGACCAAGGTGTGTCAGTCAACCTCCAATGACTCTAGCGACCAGTGAGATTCAATCCCCTGACCTTGGTTAGCATGTGGAGTCATAAAGCGAAGAAGAAAGAAGTGTAAATTCTACGATACGCCCAGCAACTGCGCGATGACAGTTTCATCTATACATTCCAACTAAAAATCTGTTATTTTAGCGCTTGTCCTGCGTAGTCCTGCTTTTTTCCCTTGTCTCTTTCGCACTGTTATTTCGTGATGAAGACGTTCTTGTACTAGGACCACCCTACACCAAGTTCTAAAACACATTTCTATATTTTTTTAAATGCCATTGCCAACTCGTCATGTGCATTGTTTAAGTGCCCTATTTTTCATTACCACCTAGTTTAAGTGCGAGGATGATTTGTGCTGAGCCATTTCCTACAGGAAAGAAAATTGATGTATTTTTTTAGATGTTTTCATTATGCATAACAGATTCTCACACTAACCTCTTACTGAACTTGGAACGCTTAGGTGCTTTATGCCAAATTGTAGAGAACAAAACGTACACTACCAATAAATATCATCATGATCATCATCATAACCATCAATTTATATTTTGTAGTCATGAACAGCAAGATTGCAGTAATAATGATATATAGAAAACATTCGTAACAATTGGTGGTCATCGATCACCAAAAACGGCACTACCCGCTGAAGAACATAAACTTTACATACCTTGTTTTTCCCATCAACATGAGTGCTATAGCAACATTTTCGCCATCACTTCGGACACAACCAAGCAGCATCGGTTTCTGAGAAAAGTGTAAATTAGCATCTAATTACTCAAAGTTAACATTGACTTGTCTCTTCGCTCAATACTTGACAACAGTATGTGTGTTTATCTCGCGACATTGAACACGATATGAAAAGCACCTCCCGAATTCAACATTGCATGCACTCCTTAATTGATGGCAGTGGTGTGCTGCAGCCCCGAGTAGGGGCGAAAGATATAATTTATTTTGTTTCATAGTAAAAACAATCACTTATTCCGTCAGTGTAGGAAAGTTATTGAAACAGATGCACATTACTTGTACTGATGAAATTGGAAGAAGTTATCCTGCAAGGAAAGTCTGTCATTTTATTGTGAATTTTAGCTAAGCCATTTCGTATCAACTTAGAATAAGCAGAAAATGTATTGAGAGCCAATCACTTCTTTCTAATTTGGTTATTTTCACCGAAAACAAACACAAATAGACTCATAAAACAAAGCATGCTGAATTTAAAAGATATACCCAGTTGTGCTTTCACATATTAACTTTAATTTATAAATAAATCTTTTGAACATCAAATAGCTAGAATAAATTTTATATTACGAAGTAATCTCTTGTGGTTACTGTAAAACGAGGTGAAAAAGAAAAGTTTTATGCGATCAGGACTTACGTAACCGAATGTATATTTACAATAAATTAAAGGCAAAGAACAGTTATACAAGCTCGAGAAGGCATGAAGATTTGAGAATAGATTAAGTATTCCTTGCTGACCACCAAATTTACGGGTCACCTAGTAATAAAGGCGCGAAGCTCACATATAAGCCGGAAAATTGTAGAGTATACTTTCTAATTACATTAGCACACTAATATAATTAGGATATAAGAACAGAACTTTTCTTCCCTACTAGAAGCTCAGAATAAACACGCAAGAGAGTGCGAATCGGACAAAGAAAAATCATTAGCTTTGAATTTATATGGGGACGAATAGTTCTTCCATAAAACACAAAGCTTGCGACGAATAACTATTGATACGAAACTACAAGTATAAAAACTGCATGACAGGAACTATAACGGCTCAGCAACATAAAACAAGCATTTAACAGAGACTGAGAGCAGACTTTTGCTTTGTAAAAGCGCCACCAAAATATGACAAAATACTTGTCAACGATCCTGTTGCAGGCAAAAGACTGCACGGGAAGGAAAAAACAAAAAAGGCTGATTTCGGTGAATTGGATATGTTCGTTTTTCTCCTAATGTGACTAAACGTATTTCTACACCAGTGTGAATATACGCTGACGTATTTCCGAAAGGGAGGATCAAAAATCGACTAAAGAAGCGTGCCCTTGGAGCATCAAGAACTTTCACTTGTTTATTTTGGTGTTCGCCGTTATATTTGCTCTCCACAGACCGAAATCCTTTCTGTGGATAACTATGTCTCGCTGGTATTCCGAAGTTCATTCTTCTCAGTCGAATATACGAGGTGTTTTTGCGAAGACTTTCAGAAATCCTAATAATTAGGGTGTTTGAAAAAAAAAGAAGCTGTCTTCGGGAACAAACTACCAGCCATGGCGGACGTCAGGAATTGCCAAAAACATACTAATTAGCCAGATAATTAATTAAAGCTTGTTAATTAACTTTTTAATTAGTGGAAATTGACAGATGGTTAAAATTAGAAACTTGCTGAGCGTTATCGATAACCACTAAATGAGTCATTTTCAGAAAGACTTTGAGCGCGTGAGAAGAGTAGTAGGGCACTAAGTTACCATGCGTGGAGCACGTACAAGGCTAGTGGTTGCGGTAAGGCGCCCGCGCGATTTTTCCGCCTCTTATCTAGCCCCATGCAGCCTTGTACCTGCTCCACGAGTGGTAACTTTAGTGCGCTACTACTCTTCCCACGCGCTCAAAGTCTTTCTGAAAATGACTGATTTAGTGGTTTTCGATAACGTTCAGCAACTTTCTAAATGGAACCATATGTATATTTCTACTAATTAAAAGTTAATTAACAAATATTAATTAATTATCTGACTAATTAGTATGTTTTTAGTAATTCTTGACGTCTGCCGTGGCTGGTAGTTTGTTCTCGAAGAGAGTTTCTTTTTTTTTAAACGCCCTAGATTTTAGGATTTTTGGAAGTCTCCGCAAAAATACCCATTATAGTCGCTGCCTGGAACGCCAACGCGAGTGGGCATTTTGAGAGGCAACATAACTTTTCCATCGAGGTGGAGGATCTGTAGCGCGTCAGCCATTCCAAACGGCCGAAAAGGCTTTGATCGACTTTACTGCGCTATCCTTTAACGTAAACCTCTAGTAGAACACAAAGAAAAAAAAGAGAGAGCGTTAAACTCTGGTATGTTTACTTTGCTCGCTTTTGTATTTTTGTATTTCCTTTCGTCGATGCGCATTTTATCGACGAGTTACTCGTCACCTTTTGATACACAGTTAAGGTCCCTCCACACACTTGCGTCTGACTACGACCGACTGTGGCAATAGCAGCTTTTAAACCTCTTGAAATGGTTTACGACGGGATCCGCAGCAATGCAGCCGGTCCGAAGCCGTTACACGAGGCTTAAGAACCACTCTTTTCCCAGTCGGTGGTTGTCGAAGGCAAGTGTGTGAACGGCACTTCAGTTTCGCAACAAATCGCAGATGCGTAACTGTTGTGTTTTTTTTCTTCTTTTTGTTCGCGTGTTTACCATTTGTTGCTGCCCCATGCTGAGTGGTGTGAATGCGAAAAAACGCTAATGCACCTGCGTTTAAACATGCAAATATACGCGTGTGACGGAGTTAATTTTAGATGAAACATTTATTTCGTTATTTCTGTAAATTTACACTATTTTGACAAATAAACTGTGCCGCGGTCTTACACTGGTCGTCTCCATAATGGTTACGTGCCTCGAAGTAAAGCAGTGAAGTGAAGGTGAAAAGTGTACTGTCGAGAAGGTCGTTCAAAAACGTATCATCATCGAGCACGTTACCCTAGAGCGATGCAATATGTTGTAGACATCCGAAGAGTTGAGTTATGCTCAACATCACTTATAGTCATGGCAGTGTAAGACTCGAATGAAATGGCGAGTCCCGAGGATTCACTGAGAAGGCGGAAAAATGTGAATAACCGAAAAGCCTGAAGATAATAAACTACGCCCTCCTGCATTTTTATGGTGTCAGCGGCTATTAGCTAAACAAAGTATGTTCACTCCCTCTTTATATATATATATATATATATATATATATATATATATATATATATATATATATATATATATATATATATATATATATATATATATATATATATATATATAAGGTGCCTGAATTACCGAAGCTCATTCTCAAACGGACCAAATGATCGGCTCTTGCACGTGGCAGTCTAAACGTTTCGTCAAATGTGTATTTCACTGGTCGGTTTTATCCTGTAAAACTACAAAGCGTGACTCTCATTCTGTAAAAAAAAAAAAAATGGGGCCAAAAACCTTGCCAAGGTCAACGGAAGGGCGGTGACGCAGAGGAACGAGTCGAGTGGAGGGGCGCGTTTGGCGCACGTATTGATGGTGTCGGGAAAAGCGTCGGAAGGTCCAGCCGCCCAGCGAAAGAAAGCGGACGACACGCAGACGAAATCCGTCGGCAGCAAACAGCGCCGTTGTTATGCAACCACGTGTATTTTTTACATTATTTTTTTTAAATTCAAGTAGTGCTTTCATTGTCCGCGTTTATATTTAAACCAGCAGTACATGACATGAAATACTGTGTTCATTTTATTAGACCTCGGTCGTCAGAAAAAGTATCGATAAGGAGGTGGCGCCATCTTTCAAAACGTGCGCAAAACACGCCCCGCCACTCGACTCGGTCGTCTGCGTCGCCGTCCGCCGTCCCGCCTGGCAAGTTTTTCGGCCCCACTTTTTGCACAGAAAGAAAGCTAGGCTTCTGCGCTTTTACAGGATAAAACCGACATGTGAACTACACCTCGGGCGAACGTTTCGACTGCTACGTGCAGGCACAGGAGCCAACCATACGATCAGATGGATCCTATAAAACGGCATCAAAATTGCTTCGACACGGCGGTTGTTGTTGGTCGGGGGTTCGCTATCATCGACTAAACATATCGCACTAGAAAAGCGCGGGATCATGGCACATTTGCCGTACGTGATTAGTTTAATCGGTGACATTAAAACCGAAAAAAAAAGCAGAGAACATCATGAGGACGCACTTTTGACGCTGCTTGAATAATTGCATCGCATAGCGGCGTCGGTCGGTTAGTACTTAAAAGGAGTTGGGTGGGGTTGGTGGAGTAGTCGTAGCTTGATCAGAACTCTGTCGAATTAACAATGCGCCCAATCCTCTTTATGCGAAAGCAATATCTGTCCCATGGAGCGAAGCCGGCGTTGTGTGTAGTAGCGATAAACGGCACCTATTAAATTCCGCCTGTAGCAGGGAAAAAAAAACAGTACCTCAATTCCCATTGAGTGAGCGAAACGGCAGCTAAAGTCCCAGCAACGCAGGCGCTTCGTCACGGAAGCCGGCGGGGTGCTCAGGGCCAAAACGGACGCCCCTCAGATATAAAACACGAAGAAAAGCACAGCAACGCAGATGCACCGTCGCGGAAGCCGTGGACCCGGCGCTGGCGCCGCGCCTGCGCAGTCGGGGAGCCTGTTGTCCCCTCCGGAGCACCGTGTGAAAAAGGAACACGTGGCGCGCTGCATGTGAGAATAAGCTGCGAGCTGGAATGCTTTCGCACTCCTACACGTACGCAGTCTTAATTGTATTCGTTTATTTTAGAACTGGAATTAGACTTCCTTTCAAGTTAAATCAAGACGCAGCCAATGCTACGAGATAATCTGGCCAATTAAGCGGCGTGGAAAACTCGAGTGACTGGCAACGTTACTAATATTACTCAGTTGGGAAACTGCCATAGAGACTGCTCTCAAAAAGTGGCACCGACCCGTCATCCAGAACCGAGCTAATGGCGATCACAACGCCGCCATTTCTCCCGCAGCGGCCACTCGAGGAACTGCACTTGTCTTCTATTTTGGCTTTAATCGGCCATTATGACGCCGAAACAGATACGGTGGAAGACGTTACAGGGGCGCCACCCCCGTCTCCCCAGCGGACGCGCCGCGAATTACTACCGAAGCTATAGCAAAATGGTAATTTGAGCTAGTTGGTACATCACTAATATTAAACAGCGCACAAAACGTCGGCGGAAGAGAAAAGGACAGTAGAACAAAAGAGCGCTGACTCCCAACTGATTTAATTAGACATAAGAGAAAAGGAGGAAAAAGAAGCCACGAAAATTGAACCCCCCGTAAAGGCAAGGTACAAGAAGAAGAAAAGGAAGAAAATATGTACAAACTAGATCGATAGATTAAAGAAAAAGAAGAAAAACAATTTAAAAATAGAAAGAAAATTAAAAAAAATAAAAATTAAAAAAAGAATGAAAAAATTAAAAAAAACGGTACTTTCACTTCTGGCCGGCCAAAGTTACTGCGCATATGCGTTGTCCAAAAGCTAAGATGCTCTTAGGTCGGGACGCGCTACCTGAAATCACCGCTGAGGCATGGTATTATCAAAACAATGTTAATTGTGCCGCCAAACCTTGCAAACTAAATATTTTAGAAAACATCACACGCTCTTAATTTGTACGTAACTCCAAACAAAGTTACTTCAAAAAGAATTCTTTGCGGTTGGTTTTTACGCAAAATCATGCGTCTGAAAGTTCAAGGTGACCACAGTAAAGACAAATGATAAAGGGTGGCGCTGTTGTCGTATTTGGCTTGGTCTCGGTGGACGCCAGCGGCTCATGTTTCAACGTTGAGTTTCCCAACTGAGGGTTCTGGTAACATGGTTGAAAAAACCCGAGACTGCGGGCAAACGACACAACACTAAAAAGTCTCTAGGTAGAGACTTTTTAGTTTTTCAACCATGTGCAATGTACACCAGCTCTTTTGCGCCCTTACATTTGGTTCTAGTAACGTTGGTCACTAGTCATGTTCTGTTTATGATTGCTTCAGCGATGATAGAACATGTACGGCAACATCACGAACGCCACCATGATGATGCGCTTTAGATGCTGTCTTATTGGTCCAGTCAGCCCACGGCGTCGGCTAAGTCTGGACTTAAGGTGAAACCAAGTACTTACGCTTTCATCAACCGAGCTATGCACATGCACAGATATGCCGCTCGATTCGAGTGATGCTACAAAGCTTTACACCGGTTCGATCATGCTGACAAAAAGAGGAGAACACGGGGAGTGTTGAGCTACCAAGATGTATATGGTTGCACTACCCGCGGACACATGGGTTCCACACCCCATTACACACAGACTCCATGCGCAGCCCGCGCACTTCGTGCGTAATTTAGCGGAAGGCATACCCAGTTTGTCGGTCTTTGTCATGATGATTAAGCTCGTTTAAATACGTTGAAGCATTCCGCTAAGTTTTCAAGAAACAGCAAAGATTATAAGTAAAACACGTCTAACATATAATTGGCTCGTGATCTATTATTAGGCTGTGTTTCAGTCTATCAAATAAGCAAAAACTCTATGTACCACTGAGGACCATAATAATTTCCAACAAACTGAAAGTTCTTTTTTTTTTGCGATTTATATAGGCAGTTGCAAGGTATAGCCGTGGCTATTTATAAGAGCCTAGCAACTTTCGACAGTTTCGTAACGTGCAGCTGGCGCTCTACCGCTGCGGTCTGGTACCCCTGAAAAACGATAAAAACGTGGATTCTGTAAGAAATAAGAGTCCGCAGAAAGCTCTCTCCAAGGGATTCTGTGGTAGAACAATATTGCCTACGATTAAATCAAGGTGGCCTGCAGATTTCGAGCTTTGTTTGTACAGATATATATGTCACAGATATAAAGAGTATTCAAGATCGACACATTTGCGCGCTCTACACCTCAGGGACGTGACGGAAGCGAACTTCCAAATAAATAACTCGAATTGAATGTTTAAAATATTAACAAGGAAACAAATCTTTCGGATATTCTAGCACCTCGTTGCGCCTCTTTCGGCGGGCATATTGGACTTCGTAAAAAACACAACCAAAGTCAAAATTTAATCGTGACACTAACCGCCATGGTTACGCACGTTTGTAATCAACCCACGTTCAAATCCAGACTCGACGTGTCTTTTGGAATGGAAATGGGACTATGCGGGCGCTGATAAACGTTGCTTAACATAACCGTTATTGAAAGTTATTGTAAGCATGTAAGAAACATAGCAAGGTGCTCCGTATTCCTTCCACGACCTTCGATCGCCAAAAGTGCTGTGCTGAAGATTGCAATTGTATTAATATGAACTTAGCTCACAGCGTACCGAATATAATCGGGGCGAGGACAAAGCTTCAGAAGGCGCGTATCCTGCGTGACAACGAGTGCAGTGAAAGGAGCTTGGAACGAAAAAAAATATCTTGATGGTTACTTGGACCATCTTTTAGAATAATCCAATGATATTGCTGTTAACATTTTAAACAAAACCCTGAGACTGGAGGGAAAAGAAGGACAACTCAACACAAAGTCTCAAACACAGCTGAAATTTATTGTACAGAATATCATGGTTTTATAGGGTACATGTGCCCCGAAAACCAAAATCAAGGAAAGAGAGAAGTAGGGGAAGTTGAACTTCTCTTTCCCGAACCTCACACGAGAGGGAGGAGTTCAACCTCCCCCTCTCCCTTTTTCTTTCTTTTTTTGTGCTTTTCTGGAAAAAGAAGTTAACCCCCCCCCTCTCCCCTATAAAACCACGATATTCTGTCAAATAAATATCAGCTGTGTTTGAGACTTTGTGTTGTGTTGTCCTTTTTTCACCCGTCTGGGGGTTTTGTCTAAAATGTTAAACCATCACCAGCTTGTTTGCGCCCTAACTTTTTGTTCGTTTTTGCTGTTTTCAACTACAAATTTCTGTCGTATTTATTACCACCTAAATTCCACATGCCTCTTGACCTCATTGGTGACAGCCGAAGCTTTTTTATATATAACTTTGCATTTCTTACCTGAACCGGCTTTTTTTTTTATTGAGTCACTACATAATTAGTCATTGCTCGAAGCACTAAATGAGCTGTGCTCTTGTCAGCTTTTCACTAAAGTTGACAAGAGAATATCACGCCCGACCGCTGCTTTTCCGCTTGATTTACTGCTTGAAAGCGCGGTATAAGAGTGTGTACCCGAAGGGCGCTGAAGTGGCCCTAAAACGTGTCGGTGCTCTGTCGTAGTTTCATGTAAGCGATGTTGATACCTCGCCATCCCAACTCTGCTCGGATAAAAATTCGCGAAGAGCAGCCACCGTGAACGTTCCCATGTCGAGAACTCGTTGCAAATATCCTGCGGCGATTTAGACGGCAAAGGTCGTTGCACTTCGCAATGAAAATGAAAGAGCTAGCGAAAAAATGTTTGAAAGAAAATAAAGCGAAAAAATAGAAGATGCCGAGAGGGCAAAATGAAGGCTCAATATGTTTTTTATATTGCCCCTTTTTTCTTTCTTCTTTTGTACATGCAGCGAGTGAATCTTTGAAAGGACAATCAGCGACTAGAAAGAAAGTGGAGACCCAGCCTTCAATGTTTTGTCGTTCTTGCTTCCCGATTGTAAGGATATTTGGACTGGTTTTCAAGCGTGGCACTGGTTGTGTTTTATTGACGTCAGTGCGCACTTCTCCTTAAAGGAGTTTAGTTTTATGATATTTGAATTTTCTTTGATATGTGCCTCTTTGTGTTTTTCGCTCCGGTCACAAGCTTGGCAGAGTTACACGCTATTGTCGTATTGATATCAAATTGACGGAGCACAAAAACCAGTTCTTTTGATCCGAATTCTTCAATTCCTAGGCTACCAGGAGAAGGCACAGCTAACTATATAAATTTATAATCAAAACGTAGAGAAAGGCTGAAGGCTCAACCAAATCGCTCCTGTGCAGTATGAGCAGCAATTCAGCTCTCTTAGACTAGTCCCACATCCTAACAAATGTTTATAAAAATGTGTTAAAATAGAAGGTACTACGTTTTAGAGCCGCTTTGTTGAGGCTGTTTACGAGGTTGGCCATCGTTTTATATTTTAGCTTGTCAAAGTAAGGGTCCTCTCATGAAGTTCCAAAAGGCGTTCCAACATTGCAATTGGTTACCCTTTGCGACATGTTAAAATACTACCAAAAAGATACTCTTTTATGAGCGCAAAAGTCTAGATGTGTTCCTGCTCAACTGAACTTGTCTTCTTCTACATTCCTGATAAAACATTACTTTTCAATTGCTCTAATTTACTTCATACGACTGTTCGCACATCTCATTGTTGCAGACCTGAAATATGTGTAACGTTTGTTTAATACAATGATATGCACGTTGATAGCTATTTATCATGGAACTTGCACATGGCGCATGTTTATAAAAAGTTCGAAGCATTCCCTGTCTTTGTAAAGTTTGAATTGTTTTTACACCTTCTGCTAGAAAGGTGCTTCCTCGTGCTTTTGGTTACAGTGTTGTAAAATATGGAATATTTTTTTTCATTAACTTTTCTTTTACTTGGAAGAAAAAATCACATTCTTTAATACAGTACTTACGTCGAAATGCTATTTACAGGTTAAGCTTGGGAAAGTCAAATAGTGCATTCAGATCTTCCGGTTTGCGTACTTTGGATATTTCATGAAAGCATATGGTTTCATTAAACTGCTTTGGCTGGACGACTCTAAGTCAAAAACAGCAAAATTAATGTCTTTAAAGAATATTCAGTCCACGTATTCTCGTGCCAAAAGTGCACTCGCATCATGGTAAATCATTAACACTTCATTATACTCCTACCATTTATAATCAAGTGTCTTACGAGACATTTGACTCACGAACCACACGAAGCCAATTACAAGATTCCCTTCTTGCTGTCGAAAAACACTAATCTGTGTCGATTTATTTTGTGCATCACGCTGACGTCTCTGTGAACATAGTCGCTGCTGCCGGGTGCTGCCATACAAGCCAATATTTTACTTTAATGTAGTAATCTTTAATCTTTTAACAAAGATTATCTATTTTTTATTGGATGTTAGCTAAAGTAAGGAGTTTAAAGTGAACCTAGCAAAACGCGCACTTTTTCAGCAAAAAGATTATGTAAGGTCGTTTTCATTTATTGATCTGGAATGTGCTAATTCACTCTAAGTGTTGTGAGAATAAAAAAAAATTAAGCACTTTCAAGTACAAGTTGTTTTAGCAATGTCGGATCCGTGCTTACCGAAGGCTTGAGCCACCCACTTCGTTGTTCGGAACAACAAAACTATTTTCGGAACAACAAAACAATCGATAACGCATGTTTGACAACTTACGCTTTCCTTTGTTTCCAAACGACCATTGCAATGCTCGTGTTAACTAGTGCTTTCGTATTTGCTCCTTAAAAGGTGGGCCATTTCATCAGAACGGTCTTAGCATTAGGGAATGTAAATTTAAGCTAATCGAACTTCGGCCTCATTCTATGTCGGCAAACGTTTGCTGCAGTTATTTTGTCTCAAACTCAAAGTGCTGAAAGTAAAATTTCTTTGAAAAATAATAAATATTAGGCGAGCTCTGTAGCCTCAGCTGTCGAATTCCAACAGCGCGCACTTCTCAGCCTGTGCTACCTTGACATGTATTTCTGAAGCGTGAAAGGCACGTCTTTACACCAATTGACGGCTACGTATACACAGAACTAAGTAAATTATTTGCTACCATTAATTTAAACCGCGAATACAAAACGCGGGAAATTGAATGATATGACATATACAAAAGGATTAATCAATAAGAAATATTTTAAATCAGTCAATTCCCTAAGGGAGGTCATTCATTTTTTTCAACGGCTATTCTGAAACGATCGTATCGTCCCTTGAAGTGTAGTGTGAACCGTTAAACCAGCTTCCATATACGAAGACTTAGGGGTCATAAATAAGGATCCCGATTCAATATCCTATCCCGATATATAATATTTTCCCTCTAAGTCTAGCTAACATTTTTTTCGTCGACATTCACTGTTCATTCATTCATGGGGTTTTGTCATCTAACAACGCCCAAGTGGTCGGAAAGAGTCATATGATAGATTTTCTTTTAAAACCCACCTTAGTACTTATATATATCTTAGAACACTGATTAAACTATCTCTTATTACAAATGGTTTCTTCCGCGTCGGCCTCTTCTTTTGCCGCCAATAACACCTCCATAAAACAGTACTGTCCGGTCGTTATTCTGCATTTTCTGCCGAGATTTATTATCTGTTTATTCCAATCATGTACAACGTTTACCCACTAGCCCAACCCAGTACCTATTAAATAAACTGATGCACTAAATTTCTCCTCCCGGAGACCAGTTACAGCTGAATGACCCACTCTGCACGGCCACTAACTGACTAAGGAAAATAGAAGACAGTCAGAAGAGAAAGTCACACGTGGAGTAGACAGGGTATTGAACGAAGTAATCACAAAAGCCTGATTTCGACTTACAACGTATGTAAATAACTTTCGTTCCAAAATTAACCGCAGCATCGTAAGTAAGAAACAGAAAAAAATCTTAATTTGCGCCAGTAGTCGCGCGGGACAGAATCATTCCTAAGTCACTCGTATTTGAAATGAAGCTTAGTTCAAGCCCATCGAAATTAGCTCGGTCGCTGTCTTGACCAGAGCAGTTCATGACATCCCCGCTGATAGATTGCCGTTCTCACCGGATGGGGGCGATAATGGCGGAAAGGTCCAGTTTGGTGTCGAGAGGGAGACCCCATTCCGGCAGTAAGCTTGGATGAAGGGCCACACGCTCGAGGTGGGAAGTGGAAAGGTTGTGCGTGAGCGTGTGTGTGTGTGGGGGGGGGGGGGGTTGTTTTGGCGCAACTTTTGTAAACAAAGAAGAATATCAAGAGGGTCGCTTGACAGCGTCCTCTTAGCTGTTTTGGGGTTCTTTCGCCTGGTTTCAGTGCCACAATATGTTTTTTATTACTCTTATTTGATGACAGTTTTATCGATAAGCACGAAAAAACCAGATGAGCAGAAAGTAACTTCGTCTATGTATCTCTAAGGTAATTTGTAAGTCGGTGGTAATCGTTCAAAATGTATGGACCTTAGCTGAAGACAGAATGGGCGTGTTTGTAATGACTATCGCATTTTAAAGGGCAAAAAAACATAACAAGAACAAGACATTTTTTTATCGAAGATATATTAGTGTCTGTACATTTGTTTTGCAGTCAGCATGCATGTGTGTAAAAAATGTGTTTTTTATATATTATACGAAGGTAAAGTTAAAACGAGTCATTTTTATTGACGCAGTTTGAATTCGATTTTGTTTTTACATTCAATGATATGTCGTTTTCGCAACAAAACTAACTTTCTCCAAAACACATTTTGTCTGTATTTGCGTGTGTGTGTGTGTGGGCAGCGGTGTTTTATATGACATTTTTAGTCAAATGTATTGGATGAATAAACGTTTTAAAAATTGGTTTGCTCGATCAAGGTAGACGGAGACTTTAGATTATGACAATTCGCTGAACAGGTGTAGCGAGGTGAAACCTAGGACAACGTCAACGTAATACTTCCTAATTATTTGGTAGCCGGAACGAAGCATTTCGCGCATGCGCAGACGTTCCAGCTACCATGGCGGCAAACAATGTTTTTGCAGTTGCAAAGCAGCGGATCATAATGAAGTTTATGGTGAATAAAAAATGAACCTGCGGAAATGTTGAGTAGGTTGCAAGCACGGTAAGGGGAACAAACGCAGCTAAAAACAAGTGTGTACTAATGATGCAAACAGTTTTGGCATAAATCGGTGACCTGTGAAAAAATGAAGAATGAATGCAGTCGCGCAGTTCTCGCGGATACGACAGGAATTAGGGAACTCCCCTGCGCGTCCACTCAGCGTTGCTCCGAGGCGTTTGGGGAACGCTCTAAACTCGAACATGACTGTAAACCTGAGACTGGGGCAGAAAGGGAACACAACAGAAGGTAGAAAAAGAGGAGGCAACGTCTCAAACTCAGCTGCAAAGTTTATTTCGTACACGATTTTTACACCACAGTTCCAACGCCGTCTCTACAAAAAAAAAAAACAATTTGACAAGAGGACAATGACATTTGGGTAAACCTTCTCCTATCTCCCTTGACCTCGGCTGCGAAACTCTCACACAAAGGGTCACATTCTAGCATAACCACCGCCATCCGGTGAACGTAGGTGAATCACTACCGAACACAAAGAAAGGGTTTGAGCTTCAAAGATGCGTTTCCTCTAACAACTCAATCAGTTCAAAGAAACAATACTAGACACTGCTAACAGTCGGAACTTGGGGCCATCTCCAAAACTGAGAACGACATTGCCCTCCTACAACGAACCACAATTGGCTAAACACTGCAACTTTCTTGAACATATCCAAGAATACGCATATAAACACTATTAATAAAAAAAAATTTTACAAGCGTAGAAATTGTTTACATTCGTTCCCAAACTGCAACGTCTGGCAACTTATACAGTTTCCAGACGTTTTTATACGAATTGTTTCTTGTACTACACGTTTCATATCATTACGTTCTTTGTGAATTATTTCCGTTTCAGACCAGTTGGATTTACAATTATTACACTCTAGAAGGTGCCTTGCTAACTCGGAATTCGACGCGTTGTTTTTCACATTCCGTTCGTGTTCCGTCAGTCTATCATTTACACATCTCGACGTCTGACCTACGTATTTAAATCCACACTCCAAAGGAATCTCATAAACCACAGAATTCTCACACGAAACCGACTTTTCGCGATGTGCCTTCTGGCAAACTTCCTGTTTCGATTCAAAAGGTGTAAGTTTGCATAACTTAAAATCGGATGTGAACACTGTTTCTACGCCAAACTTTTTCGCCGACGCTCTTATGTTATGGGAAATATCGTAAAATACGGTATAGACCCATCAGAGAAAAAAGCGCCACCTGTCGTACGCAACGGCAACTAGCGGCAGCCGCCATGCTGCAGGATAGTGCGCGCCGCTGCATACGCTGCGTAGGCCGTAGACGCTAGTCATTTCCGGCCAACGATGCAAACGTACTGCTGCGTGCCCTTCTGTAAGCAGAGTGGGTATCTGGACAATTCTGGCATTAAAGGGATTGTCCGGTCAAATTTTGTATTCGAGAAAACAGTTGAATATCATTGTTAATGTCTCGAAATGCATCGTACGTGCAATATCTGAATTTTATATGCCCCTCTGCATGAGTAATTGAATTTATACTCCTCCAATCGCACTCTAGCGTAAACGCTGTTTTCGGTGGCAACATGGGAGCTCTGACGTCACACAACACAAAGCGAGCATTTCAGTCTCGTCGTTTACCTGCAAGTGAGCGCCTCAGCGTGCTTCGTTTTTGTTGTTGTGTTCGACTTGTTTCGTGGTTGGGTGAGATTTTTGTTGTGCGGTTGGGTGCCACAACCACCGGGCAGCACATGCGAGCCAAGACATGACGTTCCACACTTTTCCGCGAGACGTGCAGTGACGAGCAAAATGGATCGTCGCCGTGCGTAGGGACTGGGTTCCCGTCAAGATCGAGATCTCGCTTATGCAGCAATCATCTCACAGAGAAGAGCTACGAGCTGAGCTCTAAGCGGACAGAAGGCTCGTAAGCTTAGGTGTTATGTTGTGCGAGCGATATTAAACTACGTCCATCCACTCCTCGCCCAAATCGGATCAATCAATTCGTTTATGCAGCGAAACCGAAACCAACAGCTAGACCACCTGGAAACGATACCAGAAGTTGTATTTAGCACGCGTGCAGCCAAATTCTGTTTGACCCGCTTGTGAAAATACAGCGTGGCTACGATTCACCAAGCTCATCCAAGTCAAGTGACGACATGCATTTTAACGATTCGCCGGTTGCCTTCGACCCGCGGTCATCGCCTTTGAGGGAAAGACCCGCAGCCTCTCATCACCGATCCAGTGGATCCGCCGAAATGTGTACCCATATGCCGCTTCGTGTACCTAGTTGCCGCTTCAGAGGCGAAATCTGGATCCTATGCTTTGCAAGCGCTCCTAGTTCGATCGGTGGCCGTCGCGGTTGTGATTGCGCGAAACGGCATACGTTTGCTCGAAGCTTATGGATGTTTTCGAGTAATATCCTGCTAAAAGGAGTGACTTTTTTTGCACACGCTTGGGAACTGCATTAAAAGAATCGTATTTCAGTAGGGTACAACCTAGGACACTGGTTTTCAACCATCGATGTTTCGCGGACCCCTCGTGGATCGGCGGAGATGATGGAGGACCCCGTTCGTGGTGAAAGGAGAGGAAAGGTATAGGTTAAATATAATAATGATTTAATAAATGGATAAGGGCTAGTGGGAAGTAGACCTCTCTTATTGACGTTCACACGAAAAGACTCGCCCGAAAACTGAAACATTTCTTTTCGACCTGAAGAAAAAATTCAACTTTTATTGCCGGGCTTGACTGATGAGGTAGGGCTTCGCGGACCTCTAGAATGCCTTCGCGGACCCCAAAGGGTCCGCGGACCCTCATTTGAGAACCACTGGCCTAGGAAACTATATAATTCAAAACAAAATATAAGACATCCATCGACCAACGCTTGTTATCCCGACCATCCGACAAACCTTTGCGTTTTGTGACGTCACGCAGCAGCTACGGATGTCAGCCATTGACACTGGCGAAATTCGGGGTGCAGTTTCGTACACACGCTCATGAAAGGTTTAATTAATAACGGGAGATCATATATCAAAATAAAAATGTCGTTTGTTTACATGAAGGCTCCCTCGACGTAGCGAGCACAAAAACTTAAGTACTTCCGGTTTCGACCGGACAATCCCTTTAAGGTACGTATTCGTAAATGTACTCGTTATCGGTTGACGGTTTTCGGACTGGTGGGGATATTCAGCGGCGTAGCCGCGCAAACGTTTTCCTGCTGAAGTGCAAGAACGGAACACGAGCCGATCCCACGCTACGCGCCTTGGGTGTATGAGTCCGGTGTTTTTAATCTCACTTTTTTGCGTTTGGAGGTAGAGTTTTCAAGTTTCAGCTAGTTCGAAGAAACCAAAGCGTCAAATACAAATATAATGTTGCTCGTGGTATCGCTTGTGGACGTGACAGCTTCTTGAGCGCCTATAGCTTCAGGTATGCACGAGCTCGCGGTGCTTCCAACTTGCGCGTGTAAATTATATGTTAGGTACGCATGAAGCCATACGACCTGAGGCTTTAACCTGCCTGTAGCGCACGCATCTGTGCAGCGCGTGCTTTATGCAAAGCAACATGCAATCGCTTGCAACTTCTGCTTCACTGCAAACCTGCTGCTCTACATTTCAACTCTAAAATCGCCCTCTAGAAAAAGGAACTCGACGTATCAAGTAGAAACTTGCGTCGAATACGTATTTTACTGGTTGAATTTGTGCATTGAAATTCTAAGTCCCAATTCCAAGTACAAAACAATAAAAAAATAGGCCCCCAAAAGGTCCGTTTTTTATTTGTTTTGTACTTGAAAGTAGAGGTTTATATTTTTATTGGGAGGTTGTGATTTATATTGATTTATGACCATCTAATTTAAAAAAAAATTAGATGGCCACACCGGCGTGCGCGATGAGCGAGTCCAACGCCTTTGTTGGCGAGTCGTTTCTCGAAAACTCTCGCCCCGAACGCCGTTGGTTGGCTCAGCCGCTCCGCGACTAGATCGCATCGCAAAAAAGTCGGGTCGAGTTGCGACTGCTCAAATCGCGTCACTTTTTGCCCGCGATGGTCGCTTTTGCGATGAAAGTTATCGCGCAACTAGACCGCATCGCCGGTGGGAACGCGCCTGGCGAGCGACAGCGAAGCGGGTCCCCTGCGCTTGTTTTGTCGCACATCCGGAGAGTACTGGCGAGCTCTAACTAGAGCCCATAAATTATAACCGGTGCCTATCATTTTCTGATGCATACTAACACGTGTCTGATGCCGTAACTACAAAGATCTTAGTAATTACCTTTTTCTTGCGTAGTTGGTCTTTATGGATGCGGCGACTACGAACCCCTCATTGAGTGAGTTGTAACTTCTGTCGAATTGTCGTTCCGAGTCCGAGCGGCTCTTGAAGAACCGATATACCTCATCATCTTTAACGGCTGGGAGTTGGGAAAGGTCGTTTACCCAACCCGTGATCGGGAAAATGCTACCTGCAGCCATACAGAGGCGAAGGGATCGACGAAGCAAGAACGCTACAGTCAAAACAACTATGCCGGCCGCAACGGAGTGCTTCCCAATGGCGCCGGCCGCCCAATGTTGTTGGACTCGTTCAGCGCATTTTCGCTGTTGCCAGAATTTTTGAAAGGGGTCTATAGCAACTCGTCGGTTTCTCACACTTGGTTCATCCTCTTCTCTTTGCCTCCTCTTTTTCTACCTTCTGTTTTGTTCTCTTTCTGCCCCAGTCTCAGGTTTACAATCATGTTCAACTTACACCAGCTCGCCTGCACTCTCACTATTTTTTCGTTGCTCTAAACTCAACTCATTACTGTCTCCAGTAATGAGTTGTAGTAGTATGAGACCTTCACAAAACTACTGGTTTTATATTTATGTGACGATGAGAAATTTCTATATACCATAGTTATTATAAAAGCAACTAAATAAAACGCTGAAATACACAAGGTCTAATTAAAAAAAAATATTCTATTGTTGGAACTAGGAAATTCATCACAAAGAAAAACCTGCGCTAATAGCGGATTCACACTGGTGGTTGAGCTGCCTTTGCGAAACCGTGGCGGATGCGGTTAGCGAGCGACCCTGTTCAGACACACCGAGACGCGGTTGGTGGTTTCTCGGATATCACGTGTGATCTTTTGAGACTTGCATTTGGCACAACCCTGTTTTACAATCCAAAATCCACTTTCACCCATGATCCAAAGCCAAACGTTTGGTATTTTGGCACTCTGAAGATTTTTCTTCGGGATGTTCACACGCATCACGATTCAGGCAGCAAAAAAAAGAAAAAAAGAAAAAGAGGGATGGACCAGCAGAACTGGCTGCGATACCCTCGACATCGCTCACAAGCAAAGCTCAGCTAGGCGCGCCTTGCTGACTCAGAAGAGGATGCCCCGACCGATTCTGCTGATTAGACCCTTCCGGCATGAATAGCTGACCTTGTTTTCAGAATAGAGGCGCAGTTTTCCCCCTCTTTGTTCGCTCTTATCATTTTCTGAGTTGTGAGCGGTGGGGTGGACCGTGGCGCGGGGGAACGTGTTCGGTGCTAGCCGGTCGTGGATTCGTTGGTAGCGGACTTTTTACTCGTCACTCGTACGTCGATCGTGTCTACTGTTTGTTTGGCCTTAAGCTCAAATAAACGCCGTATGGATTACCTATGCATCGTCTGGCACGTACACTTTATTTCTTGAGGAGGCTCCCTTAATTGTTATTTTTCGTGTTTTTTTTGTTTTTTGTAGTAGTAAACGTTAAAGGTTGCGCTAGCGCAGGTACCCTGCCAGCTCTGCGGTAGTGCGCTGGCTACGCAATCAGTCTCACGGCGTCTCTATCGGCCTTCGTGGTGGTCATGCATGGTGTTGAAAGCTTTCGATAGTTCACGCGACTATTTCAGGGGTAGAAAAGCTGACATTTCGGTCTATTAAGGGCGGGTTTCAACGTTCTACGGGCAAATACTATCAAGGCAGCGAGCTCCGGGCTGTGGCACCCAGAATAATAAACAAACTGTAACCCTTACCAAATCACCGGTGCTAAGCCCGTTAAGATTACGGTTCAATTATTTTCGCGGCGGATTCAAGAGACGGACGTGAACATCATGTCTCTTTGGTGATTTTTCTGTTGTACCGCCAGGACTACAGCGCCTTGGACGCCTCACCAGCGATAGATGACATCTTGTTTCGAAAACCACCGACGTCACGTCAGCGTTGCGTTGCGATTGGTTGCCGGTTCGCGAAAATAGTTGGTACAAATCGGTCCCGAAGCGGTTGGCGAAAACGCGCTCAAACCGCTCGATCCCAGCCTCTTTGCGGCTGAGTACGCGCGGATACCCTTTGCGTTTGCGGATCCGCTTGCAGTATGAACGCGCCATAATACGGCCTTATGAGGCACGCTGAACACTTGTCGATATCCATCCCGATATAAGTTGCAAAGCTACAAATATTTCCGGGCAAGATTATTGTTCTGAATGGAGGCTGCCAAAAGCAATTTTATCGCATTTAAAAATTTAACCTCAATAAAGAAAAAAGACGACCACAGACCTACTGTTACGCAGGTGGTCAATCATTACATTATCTGATACAGAGCCATATTGGAATATAATGAGCCAAATAGATCTCTCACGACCAGACATGCGGTATGTATTTCGCCAGATTTAAGGCATTAACAAGGAGTACGCATCTGTATATTTTGCGGGTTGGCATGATTGAATAGTTTCTTGATATGAGCCTTGAATAAATTACTTTCAAAAACTAATTCTTTACCGTCACATGCAGTATTTTTAAAACAAATGTAGCCAGGTTACTTTTGAAGTTTTGGAAGCAAAAACGTCACTTGTTACAGTTCCAGTTACTTCTAAAAAAATGTAACGGTGTTAGATTTCTTTTACAGAAAGAACAAAAGCCATAAAAAACTAAAACACGCTCCCTCTCCTACTCAAGTGCAAAGCACACTACGCGTTTTACTTCATATTTTAAGTAAGCTGCAGTTGCTTCTTTTATTTAGTGTCCGAAAGTTTCCCTCGTGTGATTGCGGACGCATTCCTGCCCTTGCTGAACAAACATTCAAGTGGCACCTGAATGGGATGCATTTGCTGTGTCCCACGAACAGGTGATGGATTGTTGTTTAGACGTTGAGGAAACAGAGAGCCGTTGTCTCCGAAGTTTCATTTCTTTTCTCACCGCTGCGCCTCACTACTTGACACAACGTTCGCGGAAATGTTGAAAGAAAGTTGAGTTCATTGAGGTCCCGGACCTTTTCCTCTTTGTCCCCGTCAAGCCAGGGTCAAACGCCGCGCTAACAGCAGCACGGTCTGCCTTGACTGCTGACCCCCCACCAAAGTAGAAGCGATAATCAAGGTACAAAACATGCGCAGTGCCCTGCACACGTATCGTTTCACTTTTGATGTAATTAAAAATTCACCGCGCTGAGGAAGAAGAACAAATGGCATCATTTGTGCTGCTTCAGGTTGTTAAGATGTATCACTTAATTCGCAAAGCACAAGGACGCGCATAAAAGTAACTAGAAAATTTTACTTATCGAGGGTACATGCGGCTATATTCCGGTCGCGACTTGCGAGAAGCACCTTTTCAGAAGTTTGCGCAATGGAAACTTGGCACTTGAAAAGTCGAAGAACAAATAATTTGTAAAGATCAAGGAATATCTATGTATACTCGATAAAATGGTATCTTATAGGGGGTATGCGAGTATCTTAGTTCATTGGCGAACACCGGTTCGATGCGGTTAGCGTTGCGGAATTCGTTATGTTCACAGTGGAAGGTAAAGCTACGGTAACATATTTTCTTAGCAGTGTTAAAGTTAGAGATGACGCTGCGCTATTTATTTCTAACCGGTATTTCCTCACCTCCATATATTATTCCTCAATAAATTGGAACGTTTCGACAACAATAACGTAGTTACTTTTAAATTTCTTTCAGAAGAAAATATTATATAACTACAGTTACAAGTTATAATAAAAAACAAAATCCTTGCAGTTACAAGTTACCAAAACGTTTAAAAAGTAGTAGTCACGCGTTACTACCCAATACTTCTTGTTACACTAACGGTACTGATTAGAATATTCCTCACCTGCGTTAATCCGGTATCGATGGCAAATATTTCGCGCTTTGCAATGTGAAAACAAGATTCTCTTTTACTGCTTAAAAATAAATAGTTTAGACTCGGGGCATTTCTTCGAATACACGAGGGTAAGAGAGCCGATAACCCACACTGTCAAATGGTGACATAAAATTAGCGATGTCGTTTCAGAAACAGCGTTTCTGAAATATTAAATTAATCTCTAAGCGTAACAAAACACCTTTATGTTTTAGGTACAAAAAAATTACGTTTTTAACTGAATTTGAACGGATTGGTAGTACTTGCAAGATTATACATATGCATAAAAAGAGCCATTATGCGGAGGTCCCTCATATTTTAGGGTCTGCGGCTGAAGAATGACTCTCACAACGATCGTGTTCCTGAAATTTACGGAGTCCTTTTTTGTGTATATATGCATTTGATTTTAGAAATAATCCTAACCATAATAATGTGTGTCTTAGTGACAGTGAGTGCACTGTAACTGTAGAAGTATGTTACAATCACATGGGTTTAACAATAACATTTTTATTTTTAACAAATAACTGGGAATTGGTTTCCAAAACGAGACGAAACGAAGAGCGCTCTTTTGTCCTTTCTGCCGAGGAACACGTGTAACATTTTAATGCCAAACCTCGCTTGGTAAAATTAGACGGAACCAAAAACATTCGAGATCACCATTAAACACACTTTTTATCAAAAGTGTCGTCATAAGGGTCTGACATAGCATAACGCGAAGCACAACTCCCTTTTTTACCGGGTTCTATGTACCACACGCTGTTAAAGAAATTTCTGCTGGTTTTGTTTTTTCTCTATTCAACAAAATGTCTTCATTTTGTTCCAAGCGACACACTTGCTTTATTTTTTTCGCTTCCGTTGTTGCGCTCGCTGGTTCTCAGCGGAAGTCATTCAATTCTTCTCCCATTGATGTTTTTTCTTTGTCTTTTTGCTCTTCTTTATCAAAACCTTACAGTTTTATTTTTGCACCAAAATATCCTGTCACGCTCGCCTTTGGTCTACTATGTATTTTTTTTTATTATGACACGGCAGTATTGATCTTTCTTTATAGAAGAAAACAAAGCTGCGAACAAAAACAGCCTATAAGGTACTCTTAACGAGACAGCGTGTAGCATCGAAAGTAAAAGTGTAAGATCGGGGTGCTAAAAGCGAAAAAGAGAGGCCTGTGTATGTCTGTGTGTTAGAGAAGGGAAAAATAGCGGGGTGGGGGGTACAGCTCGGAGAAGGACGCGGGGGAGGGGTGTAACGCTTCGTGGGTTAAAACATTTAAGCCGTAGCGCGCCGTAAATATTCGACGAAAACTATTAGGCTTTGTTAAGTTTACTTATCTCATAATCAATACCCGACAAAAAAATTAGAAATAATGAAAAGGACTGAAAGCGTACGTCTAAAACTTCGCGGCTATAGAAACCTAATAAAGAAGAACAGTAAAGAAGCACATTATTTTTTAAGTAGTATGAAGTTGGCTGTACAGATGACCTAGCTCTAAAAGAAAATAAAACGTCTAGTTAGCCTGAATTATACACGCAACGACGAAAGCTTCTTCTTGCGTGTGGAGCAGAGGACTTGGCTGCTGGTGCCGCTGATTGATTCACAGATGAAAGAAGAGCAATATGCCGCCCGGTTCGTTTTGTCATTCGTCTGGTGTCCACGCTGATCTCTGACGTCATTGGCAGCTTCATTGAGTTGTGCAACCTACGCGACTCTGGTTCCAAACGCCGGATGAGAAGAACCCGCACCGGGTTTTGGGCAGGGTGTTTCTCGAGTGTTTTGCGCTGCTTTCGGGATTTTCCTGCCGAGAACCAAGGAGAAAGGTCAGGCTGTCGTTGAAATGGACGATGTCCCTGCCGTAATATTTAAGCCTATGCGTGGAAGGGAACAAGGTGTTTAACTAGAGCCTTATGCGAGTCTCTTCTGGAAGTAACTGAGCGCACCCTGAGGGAGCAGAATAAATTAACCTGATGTTGTTGCTGTTTTTCATTAGTAGGTTTTGCGCTGGAATTGTGAAGATAAAGTGTTAAAAGCTTGCCTTTCCATACGACGAGCCCAAGCGCATCGACCCGCAGTGAAACCAGAAATTCCAACAGAATATCTTAAACCTGGAATGACCTTACACCAATAAGAATCCTGCGCATGAACAGACTGTGCTTCCATCCAGTGGCAGGAGACCGCATGCGCTGTGGCGTAAACTTGGAACAGGCGAAATAGCAGAGGACCTTTCGATTGGTTCGTCGGGGAGAAGTCTGCGCATTGTTTCCGCATTCTCAAGCAGCATGTTCATGCGGAGAAGCTGAGTTGGTCGATCCTCTTGTTAACAAATCCTGCTTGGATAGTATCAGGTACGTTTATCCGAAGGCAGTTCGTACGCCCGACACTAGGGGCCGTTCTTACGCGGAAAATCTTCATTACGATAAATCTTCAATTTTGGGGATTTCGCCTTTGGGTTTTATAACGTTTTGTGACTGGAATTATCTCATCCAGCTCCTGGCAGACAAAACATTTGTCTAGACGAGAAAACGGAGCAAATTTGTTACGCTACTAAATATTATTTCTTGTAGTTTAAAATAAAATCAAACAACCAAAAGGGGAGCCCGTAGAATATTCAAGTCAAGCACTCTGCATTGGAAGAAAAAATTCATACTGTACTTTAAACTAAAATGCACACTTCAATTTGTATTCCTCTTCCTACTTTTTTTTTTCTCATGAGAGCATGAGGGATATTAAGATAACAAATTGCTTAAAATAAGTTTGTGTAATTGTTAAGTTTTTTTAGCTTTAAAATTAAGATTCCCTGCCCCTTCACCAAGCTGTATCACCGCAGTAGAGATTTTTGATCAAGAGGTAGCTCCGAGTTTGAAGTTACGCCACAGCGCAACGCGTCTTTGCTGCAACCACATGACCCTTACAATTACGTGCCGCCGACTGAACTGCCCGCATTGGTGAGTACAGAGATCACTTTATGGCGAGACTTCCGACGCTCTTTTGTGCTTTAGTTTAGGTGTCGCTGCCTCTTAGCAGCTCACATTTGCTACTGAATAAACAAAACCATAATTCAGTTTTCTAAATTATTACAGCTGATAATACCTGGCAGATCTCTGATTGTGGTGCCACTTAAGATGATTTCATATAAAGACAGTGTATTTGGGTTATAAATTATACATTTAAAAACCTACGGGGCAGCACCCTGACATATTCCGGTGTCAAAATTTTTATTCTAAATAAAAATATAAATTTATTTCAAAACGTCATTTTATTTTTTACCATTATCATTCTCACCATATTCACCTCTTCATTTCGGGAAGCACCTTAGCGTCTTGAACTGACCAGTGATTGCATGACCAAACTTTTCCTGTAATCAAAGACGTTCGCTATATTTTGGCTCACTTTCTATTAGATGCTTCTCCAGAGCACGTTTCTATTCTTGCTGAAATCACAAGAGAAAACAAAGAAGAGAAAATATTTTTATATTAAAAGAGGTCCTTTCTTTTTTCCTCGGGAATGTCGACTATATGCTGCGGTTACACTTGTTAACTTATGTCTAAGTATCAAAGAAAATATTTGTGGTCTTGTGAAGCCAGTGGGACGTTAGGTGATTCAAATTCGCATATGTAGGAAGATTATCGAAGGCTGATTTGACAAAAAAGCAATACAAAATGTTCCACCAAGTTAGATAACAGGCGAGCGGCTCTGCGCTTGCGAATAGGAACGACATTATTTTTGCGGTTGAATTTTTTTATATTAGAGTTTTTATGTTCATGCGCTCTTTTGAGGTCTGAGGAAATAAATAAGGCTAGTTAATTCTTTGTTAATCCACAGCAAATAGATCTACGGCGCCCTCGAACTCTTACGCCTTGTGACGCACGGACTGGCTAGGGTAACGTCGGTGTAATAAAATAAATAATGTGTTAAGTGACGACGTTGATAAAAAAATACATATTTATTTGAAGTAGAAAGGATGGTCATATTAAATACAAAAGAAAGTAACATAATGATGTGTCAATGTCAATTCTGAGATTGAACACCCACACGAACTCAGACTGTAAAAATATGACTTAGGCTGAGTCCGGTAATGGGGTCGGCAATGATGATAGACTAGTATGCATGACCGTAGAAATTGATGATAATCGTAAACAGTGCGCCAGTTGTCGCCTTTTTTCTAATTGTTACGTGCCTGCGAGTGTTGATTCTGTTTCGTTTCTGTTTGCCATTGTTTAATGTTCATTCATGGGTTTTGTGTGGTTGCTTCGCATGATGAGAAACGAAATACGACTAAAATATAAAAACGCCAGTGTAGCGACGTTCTCGATTATAGAGTGCTAGGCATCCGCCGTATGTTGACGAATGATGTTGTATAATTTATAATTGAATTTTATTGTAGAATAATTTTATTTTGGGGCGCTTTCAAGATAAACATTGAGATAAATCTTAGCCTTAAATAGTTTTTTTTAATGTTCATTCGATTCAATACGTTTTCATCAAGATGGCATTGCGAAGACACGGCAACGCGTCGTCTCATCTTATTTCACATTTGTGAGAGTCGAGGTAAGATGAGGCTGCCCAGTAATTGGAATTCATGTTTCTATTTTGAAGTTTGTCTTTCCCGCGTTTTGCCTGGGTGTCGAAATCTCGTGCAATGTTCCAAGTGCTCTGCTTGGAATTTCCAGTGTATAGTTAGATGCTGCGGCTGCTAGAGAAGATATAAAAATATTGAATTATGGAGCCAGTATCCCTCACTGACTGCGAGACAGATTGTTCTGAGAATATCTTCACTTTACGATGGCTTCGTACTAGAAGAGACGGCCGTTCGAACGGTTTCAGAGATGAGATGAGCGTAAATATAGTCAAGATATATTAAGCTTTAGTAAAAGCGTACTGGTCATGCGCAAACCTTACTATAATAATATTAAGGCAAACAATAAAATAAGCGTTTCTAGTTTAGGCAAATATGTCTGAAAATGATCCTAAAGTTTTTACTTACTAACGCGTGATATATTTATTTTTGTTTAAAAAGCAGTATGTACAAAATAAATTGAAGACGAACCATTATCGTTGAGCCACTCCACTCACGAGAAGAACAACCGACCGCGTAATTTCGGGCCTATGCTCTGGCTCTAATGTTCATTCTCGCGCACAGGTGGCGGCAATGCATAGAACGCGAGCTCCTTTACGTAGCACAATTCCTGGGCCCAATTCTTTTTTTTGGGGGCAGTTCAAAACATTAAATACCTTGAAATTTTTTGGTAATTGAGGGCCTAGAGTTTGGGTATTCTGTATATAGATTGCCCAATTAAAGTGCCAGATTTTAGCTTCATTGCCTGGTGTTTCGGTTCTCACCTGGCTTTTCGATATGAAGATTCCCGAGAAGTTGATAGAATTAGACTTCACTTCTCGTTGCTTAGTTTTATCGAGAAACTTCGGGCCGAAATATCTGAAGACGTGCAGGATTAGGCTGTATCGCCAGGTTGTTTGGTTGATATATGGCATAGTTAACTCATGTATTGGCACTTCGGCATCTAAGTGGCAAACCAAAGAAAATCAATAGAAATTCCAAATAACTACATTCGCAATAACACATTGAACCAAGCTCTCAAGCGGCCAATGTTAGGCCCTAAAATACTCAATATTTGCGCCAAGTTAAGCCTTTTTTCTTTTCTGGAATACTCCCGTGGTGCTGCACACATTGATAGAGTCGAGTACAGCGTGGAATATAGGCAAAAAAGATAAGAAAAATCGGTACATTAAAAAATTATTGAAGTATATTGGTGTTTACCGTCATGTCACGTAATTGACAGTTTTCCGAACCAAGTGTATGATTA
Organism: Ixodes ricinus; assembly: GCA_037355805.1. Taxonomy (NCBI): domain Eukaryota; kingdom Metazoa; phylum Arthropoda; class Arachnida; order Ixodida; family Ixodidae; genus Ixodes; species Ixodes ricinus. Next base: position 49,789 of record JAZHYW010028217.1, on the reverse strand, counting down.
TCTAAACATATTTATTGAAGGCGGAATTTGTTTTGGAGTACGGCCGCTGCAGGAGCAGTCCTCTTAGTGGCGACATATTTGCTCGGCGTGTGCTTTTCCTCACTATTTTATAATTCCAGGAGATATATTGTTCTCAACGCAAAGTGTAAGGATTTTTCTAAATAAAGGAGTTTATGGTTCGGCTATTCTCGTCATTACAAAAATTTGACGACTCCCATAGCCCGACTTTCCGCCCAAGGTTTTAATATAACCAAGCCAAGTGAGTGTTCCCGTAGTGATCGTGTTCATTCGATCAGCCTGATTGAAATTATTTCGTCCTGGGCCATTTTCCCGGCTACGTAAACACCCTGAGCCTCAAGACTACACTATTAAGCTTTGCAAAGGAGAGACTAGGCCGCTTTTGTTCTTGAAATACACCAGAAGAATGAAGTTTCGGACTGAATGCGTTCTTTGTGAGTCTACTTCGGTTACACAGTTGCCACATAATTCGAGCACAAACACCTATCATCAGGCTCAGCAAAAATTTTGTTGCCTCGTTAAAATGACGATAACGCGATATTGGATTTAAATTTGCCTAACTGCATATCGCTTAGTGGGGCATACAAAAACTAGCACGCGAGGTTAGGAACCCAGATATTTCATTCATGATGCCCGGCTTTACCATTCGCTTTTACTGCGCTGCATTTTACATTGGGTAACAATTAAATAGTCGGTGAATATTGGGGTTCACGTCGGTATCCAGGTATTGTAATGACACAAAATATCCAAACTTAGCTAATTTGGAACACAGCATGAGCTGATTAATAATCGCGTTGTGTGTTTGCTCATACATCGGGAGTTTAGCCAGCCCAAATGGGGGTCTAGTATCTCCGCTGTAGTTGAGAGTTGTGTGCATTACCGCTGGACCTTCAATGTTCGTCACACATTATCGATAGACGTACGTAGGCCGGTACGATGCTCATCCAGATCGAAACGGAAGACGCGGGGATTGAGGCAAGTATCCCAGGGGTTTGCAGCACAAACCCCACCTTTGAGCATTACGAACCCGGCCATAAGGATTTGATGAACATGGGAGGGGGCACGAACCGGTGAAACAACATTGTGCAGCTTGATTTGGCGACGTGCTAAAAGGGCAGATACCGCAGGGTTTCTCGGTCACAAGCTGAGCCTTCGCATGCGAACACCGATTTTACATCTCAGAGGAGGAGAGTTGGTGACTCAGGTTCTTATAATCTTATTGCTTTGTTTAAATGTTACCCCACTCATACAGTTACATAGCCCTTTTTTGGAATTCCGCCGTCATTCATAACTTACTAAGGCCACTACTCAGAAAACATTGAGCATTATTTAATGGTTCCTCTAAGTAGAAAACAGAGCTCGAAACGACGAGCAAGCTGTCGCAATGACATTGATGGTCATATAGGAAAGCTCTATAAACGAGCGAACCAAAATATAATGGACAAACACAACGTGGTGCCGAAGTTTAGACTATGTTATATTTGGCCCCTTTTTTGTGCTCACATGCTCGGCTCCAGAATAACCTTCATTTCTGCATTGAAGGTGCTGCACGTGTCGCTTGATCTAGTGCCGAACGTAATGTTAGTATAATTCAGCTTTGGTAGCCAGACCCTGAATAAAAGAAATGTTCAAAATGCTGCACCTTTTGATGATTAAGAGCAGAAATGACAATCCGATGGTATTGAGGAACCAACAACGGCTTACGAGATGGCGGCTCTGAGAAGGGGTGGCTGAGTGTGTGCTATTTCGAGATAAGAAAATATCACTTGAAAATGTTTTTAATTTAAAAAGAACACACATGCAAAGGGAGGCATTATACGTGGTTTTTTGTTGCTACAAGATATCTATTCTGTTTTTTTGTTTGTTATTTATTCCGACATGTGAAAAAATGTATATAAGCAAGAAGCATCTTTAACTATAATATTTTAAAATGGTGTACGTATATTCCAAGGCATACGTAAAAAAGTGGCCCTTTCCGCTTCTCTTTCCATAGGATTACTAATTCTTGTGTTAAAAAATGAAAGACGTTTACAACTCCCTATAATGCCGAATTGGAGCGCAGCTCTTGAGGAGGAGCAGGTGAGGGTACGGAGAGGAGGGTATGCACACACACCTCCTCCGTACCCTCTCCTCCTCCCCTCCACCGCCTCTCCTCCTCCCCTCCTCCTCCCTCATTCCTCCCCCTCCTCCCCTCGCCTCCTCCTCCCTCTCCCTTCCTCTATCCTCCTCCTTCCTCCTCCTCCTCTCATTCACCTGCCCTCCTCGTCCACCTCCTCCCCTCGCTCCGTCCTCGTCAGCCTTTGAACTTTGAACTTTGAACTTTATTTCAGCAACATTATGCCGAGGACACCGGACAAAAAGCTAACAGAAGCTAGCTTGACTGGGTCCGGTGCCCCTGCATGTACAGGGAACACAATCATATTTAAACACTCCTAAATATTTCTTATAATATTCAAATCAAACAATTTAAAACGTTCCTATAAAATTTTAAAATCACCGACACTAGAGAACAATTTTTTCGTCTTAACCTAACAACACAAAAAAGTACGCAATGTTTTCTTAGTTATACAATGAATATCGATGCGGTTCATTACAATGTTGTTAAGCAATGTAGGTAGATTATGAGCCTTCTGACGTCATTCGTGACCCAAGTGACCCTCGTGACGTCACTCGCATTATAGTAAACGTCCCATAGTGCAATGAGCGGGTCTCACTTGTGACCCACGCGTTACAGTATGGGATGTTTCCCATAATGACGTCACGCGTGGCCCTCGTGACGTCACTCGCAACTCTCGTTGCCCTCGTGACGTCACGTGAGACGCCATTATGAGAAACGCCCCATAATGCAACACGCCGGTCACAAGTGAGACCCGCGCGTTGCATTATGGGGCATCTCCTGTTATGCAGCGTGTTTCCCATAATGCAACGCGCTGTTACGCCGACGCCAACGGCGACGCCGCTCAAGCCGAAAACGGGAGCCCAAGAGCTACGCTCGAAAAATGAAAGACGTTTACAACTCACTATAATGCCGAATTAGAGCGCAGCTCTTGAGGAGGAGGAGTGGAGAGTATGGAGGGCAGGTTGTGCCTCTCCTTCTTTCTCCTCCTCCTCTCCTGTTCCAATATCATTTAGCGGGAAACTTTCGCTACATGTCCCGAAAAAATTCAGTGGAAAATATTTCCCTTTAAATTTAGCGGGAAATTTTTTTCCGCTAAATTAACCGGGCATTTTTCCCGCTAAGCTTAGCTGGAAAATTTCCCTCTATAATTAGCGGGGAATTTTTTCTGTTGAATGTAGCGGGGAAAAGTTTCAGCTTAATTTAGCGTGCAACATTTTTCCGCTAAATTATCCAATAATTTTTTTCCAGTAATCTTATTTTTTTTTGAGGGGGGGGGGGTATTTTATTGAGGGGGGGGGTATAAAAAGCAAAGAGAGCTGTTATTTGAAGCATATGTGCGCTGGTCTGACGCGCAAATTTCTGTTCAACAAAGCCGTGCCTACGCGAAAAGACGTCCGTACGCGTACCTCATCTTTCCTTCTTCGCGGTATAAGAAAATATAAAAAAATAAAGGCCGTTTACAACTCCCCGCAACGCCGAATTAGAGCGCAGCTCTTGAGGAGGAGGACGCAAGGGTACTGAGGGAAGGGTATACCCCTCCTCCTCTCCTGCTTAACCCCCATTTAGGGGAACATGTTCCGCTAAATTTAGCGGAAATATTTTCCGCTAAATTTAGTGGGGAAATTTTTCCACAACATTTAGCGGAGAATTTTGTCCGCTACATTTGGCGGGACAAATTTTTCGCTAAATTTGTCGGGGAAATTTCTCCGCTAGATCTAACGGAGATTTTTTTTCCGCTAAATTTAATGGATAAAGCTTTTCGCTAAATTTCGCGGGGCAAATTTTCCGCTAGATTTAGCAGAAAATTTTTTGCTAAATTTGGCGGGGAAATTTACCCATCATGCACCGCGTTGTTATGCCGACGCCGACGCCGCTCAAGCCGGAAACGGGCGCCTAAAAGCTGCGCTCTGAAAAATCTTACTTCGTTGTTTAAATTATTTTTTTTAACAAAGCTATGTGTAGACCCAAGCTATCTTTTTCCTTCATCAAAACGCAAATGTAACTGCATATGCAAGGACGTCACTGCCTCCGAACGAACAATGCCATTAAACAACGCCCAAAATAGCTGGGGCTTGACCGCTCACCCAGATGGTCAAACGTTTATTTATTTTTGTGCGTAAGTGTTTGGTTCCCTGGGAGCGCACCGAAGCGCTATGCAGCGACGCGTACCTCATGTGCATGCCCCATTAGCTAATGGCTTCCGTGGGGAGAGAGAAGAAAAAACTTACAAAAAGCCTTTTCCTTTTTTGTCTTTGTTTTATTGCATCTTCGTAGGGCAGAGGCATCTGACATTGGCTTCGAATTTCGAACGTGGTTAGAGCAAACAACAGGGAACGTAGGAGGTATATACCTAATTGTACAGTAAAAAGTCTATTCGGGTTACAAACGTTAACTTTCTTCATTGAAATAACATGCGACAACCTGGACCTCGAAAATAAAAAAGTGGCATCCGACCACCTTAAGTTTCTTGACCTAAAAAGCACGTGGCATCTACGTTGCACAAGCTTCGCCTGTGACCATACAAGACCGACGACGCGGCGCTGACCCGTGATGACGTGGTCACCGTTCTGCCTTTTCCATTAAGTTTTTGGCATAATGTTTCTTTATTTATTATTGTACCCACCTGCGAAAATCTCGTCAAGGTATTGACCTATTAATAAATAAAATTCGCCTCACGTGGTACAAACGAGGGAAGGCAGTAATGAAAATACTGCAATGAAATTACGCTACCTAAATTAATTTTTGTAGAAATGAGGAATATAATTAATCACTTTCTACGCTGGTAACTTAGTAAAGTAATGAATTACAGTCAGGTAGTTTTTTGAGAAAATTACTAATTGCCTTTGAAATTATTTTCGTCCCAAATGAGAAAGTTTGTATTGCAAGCTGTAAAAAAAATGAAATATTGGTTTGGTGAAATATTTTTAAAGATATATCAGAGCAGATGAACGGCGTCAATTTGTGCGCAAAGCCCTGTACGAATAACTCAAAGGTTGCACAAAGGCCGGCTGAAAGGCGAAAGAGAAAATCTTATGTGTAAAGACATCGCTGGAGGGCCACGGCTCATGAACTCTAGGCAAAACAGATTCAGGGCGTCAGGTCATCACTACGGGACTGTTCTTTGTTAGTTTCTAAGCTGACAGTGAGGTGGGAGCTGCTAGCTTACCAGAACCAATCCGCCACCTTCCTTCGATCATCTAACCCGTCACTTTCTTTGCGCGTAGTTATGAATGAGGGCGTGGTTACGTGGAGAAAGATAGAGATGTGTCTGTTCCAACAAGCAGGTAGCTTCCATTGCATTGTCAGCTAAGGGATGAACGTCTTATAGGCTACAAGGCGAAGGGCACATCACCAATCAGGTGAACACGTTTTAAAACCTGAAAGAATATGACAAAGAAATCCCCAGTCTTCTTGTTCTTTCGTCAAGCACTGTCAAACTATAGACCTTTTCTGCTAGTGCGCCGCCATCTTGAGTTGTCGTCATGAATTCCAGTATGGGCGAAAACATTGTTTTTCCTTTGCCACGCCAATAGAAGGCATTTGGGATATAAGCGTAACCGTCACACTTTCTCGTTTTGCCTCCCCTCTATTTTTTTACTATTTGCGGGTTGAAACGTTTTAATATTTTTTTCGTCGCCCATACCGGATACGCCTGTTAGGTGACTGGGGACGAGAGTACACAGAAAAGGTCTATTCGCGACTCCAACTAACTATAGGTGGCGCCACTCATTTTCCAATATGGCGGGTTTAGTGAGGGTCAGAGATGCGTGCCGCTGCTGAGCCTGTATAGTGTGCTGGCTTCGCTGAGCGACATAAATTATTTCTAGTAATACGAGGAAGCTAGGGTGTTATGAGCGCATGTCACCTCTTTAACCTGAAAACAAGAACGGTGTTTAGCGTAATATTTACGAAAGGATGCGCGTTTTAATTCTGGAGCGAAACCGAAACTTACCTCTATTTTGGATTTAATTTCTTGATATAGGTCTTAATTTCGGATTCTTTCATGACTCAAGATGTGTCTCACATCGTAATTATTTACTTAGAAAAGTTTTTCGCGGAAACTTTATTTTGTGACATACATGTTCGATCCAGGCTGATATTTGTAGTTGTTGAAAAAATCAGTGCTGATATTTGTGCGTTCTCGCTGCCTTTTTCTCGCTCAGATAATTGTCATGGGAAATAATGAACTGCGGGCATTTTAATTGTTTTTTTGGGTATTTAGATGATTAATTGGTTTAACATTATTCCAAGCACAAGAATTAGAGAATGATTCCAATTTTTACAATATGTCCAGGAAACGCATAAATTATTAAACGCTGCTCTCACTGCAATAACCCAAAGACGGAATCCGAGTCAGGCAGCTGAAGTCTGTGCGTGTGTGTGTGTTTTATAGCACCGCGTAACGCGTAGGACTTCATATTACATCCAGTGTTTGATTGTTTGTCTATCTTGACAATGATGTCAGAGTTTTTCATATGCTAAAAAGAAAACAAAATTATACTTTTCTGAAAAGACTATTACGGTTAAATAGCGTATTCTCGTGATATTGGCATTAATCGGAGGCATACATTGCCGCGATTTGTATTAATAATAATAATATTAAAATTGAAATATTTGAAGTAATTTTTCAAGATCTATTATATTTTGTTGCTTATGATCTAATATTAAACGCGCGAAGAAAGATGACAATGAAAAGTGTGTTAATTATCATCACTGGTGCCAATTGCAGCAATTTTAATTACCAATAAAATAAAAATAGTCTAAAATCAATGAAAACATTCTAGCTAATGTGAGAAATCTATGTAAAATTTCATTAATTGTGGGTAAAGTATATTATGCTATCAAAGTCGCGACTTTTGACAATCGGCGAAACGTCCAAAGTCGCCGCCAATATACTTCCAAACCAAATGCCCAAAAGTAAAAAAAAATGTCTTTTTTTTAATTATTAGTTTTTTCATAACATTTATTTATTTTTGTATTTGCTCGCCATCGTTATGCCAATCTCAGCCTTTCCAGTTCGAGGGATCACCTACCTGCTTGCACGTCTGCTCACTGCAGCACGTTTCATTGGCGTTGGAAGCCGGTGAAACAGTAGTGAATTTTAATATTGCGTATGCGAGCGAACTCACGCCCTCTGTGTTTTCGTTAGCTTTGCGTGTTACACACTGCGCGTGCGCGGAGCCCAAAATTGCGGTCTTGGATGGCACATGGCAATGAGGCGCACGCACAACGTGGGGCACGCAACTCTAACACAAACGCACTCCGCTTGCGTTTGCTTCTTTATGCGGTACTAAAACGCTCCAGTAAGGTACAATCGCATACCGGCTGCAGCACTACGTTGGGAAAGTGAAGAGTGTTGTTTGCATTCGGAAATGACATTTCGCGAGCCATGATCGCGACCGGTTCCGCCGTGCCCGCTGAGCAGGAGAATCGTTGGACCCTCACTAGAGTGCTTCCAGTTTCCGCCGGGGGAGGGCGAGCGTCGAGCTGGAGACGCGAATAAGTTTCGTCCACTGTCAACAACACACGACCGCAATAAATAGTTAATCCCAAGTGCCTTCTCATGGTCCCAGAATGTTTCCTGCGTATCTTTGTCCTTGCTAAGTAAAGCTGCTTTTTGTAGTCGGAAAAGACGGCGATCGAGCAAAGCAGGTGCCACCCGCGGTAGGTTTCGCTTCTTTTCCTTGCCAAGTTTATTTGGTAAAAAGCTTTCGAGCAGATATCGGCAGCCGTTTTAGGAAAGCATACATTTTAGGAAGCTCGCGCCATCCCTTTCCTCGACTGGCGACGCTTCTGCCTAGCGAATATCCAGCCCCTTCTGTGACAACGTGCAGTAAACTGGGCTCGTAGGGTGTTTGGGAACAATACTTATTGACAAGAATGGCCGGAAATGCGTCAACTAGTGCTCTTAACAGAACAGAATAAGATTGCGCTTGAGGAGGAACGAATATGTTTCACGTGACGACTCATTGTAAGAACGGGCTCCCATGGCCCGACTTAACATGCTGACACGGACTGTAACTTCTAAGTCAGGAAGACGGAAACATGTGATCTTTTCACTAAAGACTTTCACCTTTGAATGATAAGCGAAAACAAAAAGAGGATGTGTGTATGTTTATACAGCCTAAAACTAAGTCTGCCTCAACGGACGACTTTTCTCCCAACTGTGAATGAGAAATGTTGCCAGTGCTGTGCGACCACTAGCCTGGTGTCTTTAACGTGCACCACGCTGTATAGTGATACACGACCGCACGCCGTTATGATGCTCATGTAGTTCGAAACGGGCAGGGGTGGGTATTGAACCGAGGATCTTTGGGATCTGTAGCGCGAGCTGTCGCTCCACGTGCCCCCAGCTGGTGTGCGCTCGCCCACTCGGCCACCGATCCACCAGTAGAGTGTACTGGAAAGAACGAGTGGCGCTACCGGAGTGCGATTTCTGCACCTCCGCATGAGCAAAAAAACAACTAATCCAAGCCACTTCGCTCGTAGCGCCCTCTAGGCGCCACGAGCGAAGTGGTTGGGATTAGCCGTTTTTTATGAAAAACACGTCGAGTTTCAACGCCAAGCTCGACCGGCATACTGGTCAAGGTCACAGAAACAACGGAACGCCGGGCTATAGTTTTATACAACCTAGACGTCGGGCGTCACGTACATAAAGTCACCGCAACCTGACTTGTCGTCACAACGCCATGCGACATCAGGACGACGCCTTAAAGTCAATGTCGTCATCGACGTTGACAACATGCGTTACATGACATCAAGACTTTGTTCTGACGTAATATTGCGGGGACAACGACGACGATGTCAACGTTGACGTTGATGACGACGACAACGTAACGCGACATCAAGATGACGGCGTCCTCGTCAATGCGACGTCATAAAGACGCTTGGTGTCAGTTCGTCGACGTCATTCTCGACATGACGCAACTTGAAGTCACGACGACGTCCGGGCAACTTCGCGACGTCGACGTCGACGTCATCGTCGGCGACGTTACACGACGTAGAGACTTCGTCGTGACTGCGCGTCGACGCTGATTCTGGCGAAGGCAACGACGTAACACGCCGTGAAGGCTTCGTCGTGACGTCGTGACGCTGACGTGGACGATAACGTCAGGACGACGCTAACGTGACGTCATAGCGATGTTTGACGTTGCGTGGGGCGTCGACGTCAACGTCGGCATCGGCGGCAAGGTCCACGTTGTCCTCAACGAGGCGTGCGACGACATGACCGCGTTAAACGGCGACTTCATGTCGCGTAACGGCGTCGTCCTCAAGGCGACGCGATGTCACGACCCCGTCACAACGGCGACTTCATGTTGCGAAACGGCGTCGTCGTAAAGTCACGTCATTGTGTCGTGGTGCTTTGACATTAGCTCTTACGTCAAAATAAAAAAAATACAATATAGCACCTGAGGGGCTATATTGCCCATATGACCTTGACCTGTGTCTTTGCTTGCTTCGCTCGCAGCGAAGCTGGCGCTGCAATCGAAGTGGCTTGTTTCCACCTGATCGCCTTCCACATTTTGAGGTGCAGTTAAATGCATGAGAGGAGGCTGTAGCTCGTACCACTCAGTCGTTTCTAGTTCACTTTACCCCCAGTAAGCAACGAAACCAACAAGTCGACTGCTTTGAGTCACATGTAGAGAATTCACTCATCATGTTCCACAATTAAGTCGTGTGCGCCAGCAAAATGACTGTTCTGTATGGTTCACCTTGATGCGCATAAGGCTCTTGCGGTGTAGACAGCCAGATATGAATTTTTTGTACATATACTCTAAATAAAAGGAAATGAAAAGTAATGCCAAAATAATTGCATTACTTTTAGGGACTAGTTGAAATGTTATATCATTAGATTTAGCTTTACGTAATTTCTAACGCAATTTATTTACACTTTTACAGTCTTTATAAAAGTACTCAGTATTGTACTTTAACTACGTTTTAAAAGTAATTTTGCCATCTTTGGTACGAACACCGCAGCGGATAGCCAGAATAAGACTAAGAGAGATGGACATTCGATCGTCTCTCGGTTTCGGCTCCGCCTGTTGGTGTCATCAAATGAGCTATAGTCCTTTTGATCTAAAGAAACTCTTTGTCCGGTGAGACCCACACATCTAATTATCTTTCCGCGGTCAATGATATTGCGACATTAGCACATGAGAACTCCGAACAACCAATCAAGAACCAAGACTCGAGACCACCTTCAGCACTTCATGCGGTTGTTGAGCTGTCGGAGACTACATATAATAAGTAAACGAATGTGTTTTTATTTCTTGCGAAGTCATTCAGTTTGTTTGGTTGGCGGTGTTCGTCTGATAAATCAGGAGGCGCAAGAACACGGTTTCAACTCAGGCAAAATGAGCAACGGGTAACAAGGTGCTCGTTTATCCTGCGCACGTTCAGCTTACTACCTCTACGGACAGCGTAGGTAACGCAGGGAGTGGTTTAATAATGACAAATCATTACTTGGCTACGTCCCCCGGTTTTCACAATACGGGTTCCGGCCTCGAATGCTCCGTTCCTATTCGTATGTGCGGCGCGAATGCACAGCGGCTGTATGCGCACTCCTTAACACTCGAATTCTTTTCGAAGGGCTTGGTGTTCTTGACGTCGTCCTCTACGTCGTTCTAGAGGTCGTCCCTGAAGTCGTCCTAGAAGTCGTCCCAGACGTCGTTCTCGCGGTAGTCCCAGAAATCGTCCTTGATATCGCCCTTGACGTCGTCCTAGAGGTCGTTCTAGACGTTGTTCGACAGGTCGTCCTTGCGATCGCCATAGAGGTCTTCTTTTATGTCGGCTTAGACGCCGTCTTTCACGGCGTTCCCTAGGACGGCGTTCTAGACATCGACCGAACAAGCAGATAAATCCGCGCCCCGCATACACGGAGCGGCCGTGCCCGTATCCACACATTCACATTTGCGGCTAAGCTGCAAAGCAATTATTGGTTTGAGTTGAGCTAGTTGGTACATGGTGAATGATCGTTGGGGAAAAGCTTGAACGCTGAAGGCACTACGCAGATTCAAGACGAGGCAAACACACGAAGCTGCAGTTATGGTGGAGAAACAGCTAGAACATTAAACGACTAGGCACCTACAAAACGTTAAATAATTACGCCGAGACGAAGAAATCACTCAATTTCGAAGTGGCGCGCTGCAGTCGCGCTGACATCAATGGTCGCGTTCTTAACCATCCATAAAATGAATCGTTTACTGAAAATTTGCTTCCTCGTATTCGCACTGAGCTGCGTCGTGTTTCTGGTGGGAAATGTTATCGCGGTTCATAGAAAACCGACAGTTGTGGTTTTTGCAGCTAATGTTATGTTCGCGCTTTGTTACTTGATCTTCGACGATTACCGGCTAATGGCACAGTCTCGTTGTCTACGGAGCAGCAATGAGATGCCTCAGGACTCTCCACGCCCTGTGTTTCTTAAGCTGTGGGTGTCTATGCGGGTAGAAACTGAGGAAGAGTGGGATACAAAAACGCGCGGGCACGCCCGAACGCCGAGCTCTGACTGGAAAGACTAGTCTGTAGTAGAATAGCCTTCTATATACTGACAAAGTCTGGCAGATCGCTACGAGAAGCGGCCGCTGAGGTGGAAAAGGCGGAACGTCCGACAGCGGATGAGGGGAGAGCCACGTCACTGGCGCCCCGCTGCGGCAGTCTCGCAGCGGACCCGAAGCACACAAGAAGTGTGTTTCGGGTCCTCGCCACTGCAAACGCTGTACACTGACGTTCAGGTTCCCCAAGAAATGGCTCTTTGATTCTCTGTGCTACCCGATCCTCGCGCTCCAAATCTGCGACCGGGCAATCTATGGCTCCTTCGTCAAACTGCCATGCTTTGTGAGTATAGAGGAGGCTATGGTAGAGGAAAAGCTAGTTGAAATTATGCCCACTGGATTCGTCTAACGCGTTAGAACACGAACGTCAAACACCAGACGCCGGCGTTCATCGTTCTAACCCATTCGACGCATGCAGCGGTGAAAAAGGCAGCTATGTCAGCTTAGAAACAATCATTTGCTGATGACTCTCCGCAATTAGGAATGCAATGAGATGTTTTGTTATCGTCAATATTTCATATAAAGTATAGTATAAATATACAGGTTCAATAAATATATCTTCATCTAAAAAGCATTTGTACGGACAGTACTTTCATTACATGGTTGCTAAATAAACCTTCAATGACGCTGCATGAAGCGGGTGTCAATGCGTCGAACACCGTTCCAAAAATGCGTTTGCCCCACTTCACCACAGCGTCCTTTTCTACCCCATCTTAACACTCGTCATAACGAATCATGTTCAGTGCAACATCACCTTCATTATTTTTTTTATACAAAAGGGGTATATTACTTCATACAATGGTAGTGAAATGATGTAGCTAAGTGTAAGTCTTTCGCACACCCTTTTTACGCACCTAAGGTTGTAAAAGTTTCTAATCTGAACAGAGTTTCGTATCTCAGGTCTGCCCGATTAAAAGAGAATTTTCGTAAATTTTATACCTAACACTTTACCCCTTATCTGCGTCAGTTCCCTTCCTGTGTTCTTGCATTCTGAGGGCTCGGTTTAACTGAAGTCACAGGATCCTGGGAAAATATTGCAATGGCCTTCCCTACCTACAAGCCGGACACAAACGGATATACTAACATACATACGACCAAAACCTCGCAAGGCGATTGGCTAATTTGTCTACGTTGCCATAGAAATCGCCATCTCTGTCCATTCAAATCTTCGAAGCTGCTAGAGGGCCGTTCTGAGCCAGTCTCGCCAAGGTCACCATGGAGCATCATCGTTCTGGACGCGCTCATCGCCAGTATAATCGTGTTTGGCACTGTGTATGCAATCTACTTATCAATCATGCCCATCTCCAAGGATATATTACGTCCGAGTCCCACTAGAGCGACAAACAGAATCAAACGACAGTGACAAGCATCAAACCAGAGTATTTCGCGATTTGACAGGCTCTGAAGGATAAAGGAGGCTATGCTCAAACACTAGCATCATGCACGCAAGGGTGCCTTTGGCAGGCTTGCAATTATTCGTGCTTACTTCACGAGCACCGAACGACTAAACGCCTGCCAAAGGTACTATCGCGAGCATGCTGCATGCGTTTGAAGCTTGTCGCTATCGTTTGTTTCTGTTTGTCGCTTTAGTGCGACTCGGGCATTACAATTATATTGTTCTTCTTGCTTATTTCAAAACAGTGAAATTATTTTTCAGTGCCTCCAAGCACCGACACAAAATGTCGCGGTCCTACAAAGATCTATGCTTGTTTAGCGGATGTGTGGATAGCAAAATCTCGATATACCAGAAACGTCTCCATAAAGCTACCCGTCGCCGGTGAATTTAGATCGGTTTACCAAGAACGGAGGTGTCAAGGAGAAATTTCTCGCTTCACGGACCAATATGGCGACTATACGGGGATCTTTGGGCTACTTTCCCAAGATCCAGTGACTTTAGGTATAACGTCAGGGCCGGCTCGATAGAAACAGCGCCTCAGCTGAGAGTGGGTGAAATAAAGCACTGCCAAAGCCAGCGCACGAGCTGAGCAGGACTCTTGCCACGTCTCAAGATGCTCGCGCACCTCAGCCATTGCAGTGCTTTCTTTCACTCACTCTCAGCTGAGACGCCGTTCCAGCGAGCCGGCCCAGTTTTTCGTTGGTACTGTTTAAAATTGTTTACAATTTTTGAGTGATACGACGTGTAATTGTGAAATATTTGCATCATATTTTACAGGAAAGTTCAGATCGGAGTCCACTAATTTACGGTTCCTGATGGAAAGTATGCGAAAGAGATCCTGAAAGGGAAGAAGGCAGTGGGTGAAGGTATATTTATTTCCTTACACTTTTTTCCTTACACTTACACATTCACACTTTGGCGGCAGCGGCTGACGGCCGAACAAAACGCTGACTACACTTTTTTCTTCCAACGTACTTCTACAGATTATCTGGGGAGCGCTCCGGCCAGTACTATCTTCAGCGACCGAGTTTCATGTCGCTATTACGGACGTGATTGGACGACGACAGCGGCATCTACAACAACGTCCTGGCGGCAACCAGCAGCGCGCTTCGTGTTCATTCACACTTTGGCGGCAGCGGCTGACGGCCGAACACAACGCTGACTCCACTTTTTTCTTCCAACGTACTTCTACAGGTTGGTCCATTTTTCTATGTACTTTCCTATGGGAGGTTTCTGCCGCTGTCGCCAAGGTGCTCTCTGGTAGTACTTTTTAGATGTGTGTCACTTTCATTTCGAACAAAGAACATGAACACTTGCAATGAATGTCACGCTGAGTTACCCGGGGAGGATTGTTTCTTGTCATGTTGTGAATGCAATAATTTTTTTCATTTGGGTGCGTGCTCAGGTGTCACGGCACTGGTGTTTAAAGAGAAGAGGGAAGACATGAAAAAGAACTGGAAATGTTCCAACTGCATGTCACCAAAAACGAGGTCAGGGGGCGTGCGTGAAAATACGGGGACAGGCATGAACGTAGCAATCTTGCTTATGGATATGAACCGGAAGCTTGACACCTTGCTCTTGTTGAAGGAAACAGTCCAGGGTATCGAACATACGGTTCAGATGATCTCTGACCAGTACGACGGCATTTTACATCGTCTCAATGAACAAGAGAATGATATCAAGGACCTAAAAAAGCGGGTTGACAAAATAGAAAGAGCAGACGCAGCAAACGAAGTGCGGGAGCTACAAACATTTAAAAAATTGTACGATGAGTGCTTTCCTTACAGAACCGTCCCTTTGTGTAAAAAAATACGTAAGCCTTGGATGACGAGGGAGTTATTGCATAAAATACGTGAGAAAAACAGCATGTACCAGCGCTTCTTAAAAACAAGGAACTCCGAAGACCTTAAAGCTTTTAAGAAGTATCGTAATAAATTAACTGGTTTACAAAGGCGTGCCAAATCTGAATACTATACAAGTTTATTTACAAGAGATGATAACAAAGATTCACGTGTTCTTTGGGAAAGGGTAAACAATGTATTGCATCCAAACCGTGAACGTCAAACATTAGATAAAATAATCTGGGGAGATGTTCAACTGTGTGGCTGCGTTCTGGCGAATGCTTTTAATAGTTACCTAGTGAGCCAATCAAGTGATGTAGATCTGCCTCAAGGTGGACCCGATGCTTGTGATTATATCGATCGTAATTTCGAAAATTCTTTTTTTATGAGCCCGACAGATGAGTGTGAAGTGCTCTCGATTTTTAGAAACCTAAAAAACTGCAAAAGTCAAGATGTAAATGATTTTAGTATCAGACCGATTAAGTATGTCGTAGATATTGTGACACCTGTGTTAACGTATATATTTAATCTATCGCTTTCTTCCGGTGTTTTTTCTAAAGCAATGCAGTGCGCTAAGGTGGTCACTTTGTATAAAGGTGGTGATAAAAATATGTTTAAAAATTATAGACCTATTTCATTGTTATCCATTTTCTCAAAGGGTCTTGAGAAAATAATTCATCAGCGACTTTATTCCTACCTAGAGAGGCATTCTGTAATTTCTAATAGTCAGCATGGATTTCGTAAGCACCGGTCAACGGAATCAGCGCTTTTAGTACAAAAACAGCAGATCATTGAAAGCTTTGAAAACACGGAACTTATTTTGGGTATATATATCGATTTTTCGAAAGCGTTTGACTTAATTAATCACACAATATTGCTGGAAAAGTTAGAGCGCTATGGTATTCGTGGAACTGCTCTGAACCTATTTAGATCTTACCTGCAGTATCGTACACAATTCGTAACCATTAACAACTATATTTCAACCACTAAAAGAATTGAAACCGGAGTACCTCAGGGTAGTGTGCTCGGGCCACTCTTATTTATTATTTTTATTAATGATATTGAAAATAGTGTACCCCAGGCAAGCCTTGTTTCTTATGCTGACGACACAACTATTTTTATTAATTGCCAGACAGCGGATGAAATAGAGAGCACGGCAATAAGAGTCCTTTCAAACATCGATTTGTGGACGAAAGTAAACGGGCTAAAAATAAACGCGGATAAAACTAAATGTGTGTTATTTCGACCACGAAATAAACAAGTGCCTAATTTGCTTCAAATAAATTTAGGCTCTTCAACAATTCAAGTAGTGAAGTCGGTAAAAATATTGGGCGTTTATTTCACTGAATCGTTGTCATGGAATGAGCACGTTGATTATATACATAAAAAAGTTCGTAAATCTATTGGTCTCCTTTGTAAGAATCGTGATGTCTTTCCGACAAGTGTTAAATTACTTTTATATTATTCTTTGATTTACACTCACTACGTGTATTGCCATTTAGTTTGGGGCCAAACAACGATGCAAAATCTAACAAAACTACTACTAACCCAAAAGAGGGTTCTTCGAATTGTCGCAAATGTACCGTACATGCACCCTTCTCGGGAGCTTTTTCTTAAACATAACGTCATTCCTATTGACCACTTGTACAAATTTCGCATACTGGTGATGTATAATACGGCATTAAAACATAATAATATTTTTTTTCCTTTTCGCACTGTCAGGCTTAGCAAAACTAGACCACAAATATGTCACACGTCACGGCGAAATTTGGAGCGTTTCAGTGCCCCGTACAAATTACGGCTTTACATCATTAAAATACGCATTACCACCTTTACTTAATAAACTCGAAGCCAATAATGTCAGCATCTATGGGACATCAAATCGAATGTTAACAAAAATCATATTACAGACAGCATAATTTTTACTTCCAGTGCCTGGAGTTTTTGTATCTGTGGTGAAACTTGTTTCTACTTTAAAAATATTTATTTTGATACATTCAAGCTGAGTGCAACAATGTGAATACTCGTGATTGTGTTTTGGTACCCATTTTTGTGTTTTTTTTCGTGTGTGTTTACAATGCTGCTTTCCCGCCAAAGTGTGTTAGGGCGCCAGGACCTCGTCAAGCTGCAACCGCAGCTTTTTGTCCTGACGTCCTCCCTTTCTTTGTACCAACAAGAATGGGAAATAAAATGCATTATTATTATTATTATTATATGGTAACTTCATTTTGGCAATACTCCTAATTCACTCTGACGAGTATGGCAAAACGGAATATTGGCTACAATTTTATTTTAATGAGATAGGATTTCTTTCGGCAGAGAGAGGCGGAAATGTTTTGAGGCTAAATGGCGCAACCGACCACTAGATACAAAGGGCATAATGCTTTCCATCCATCCATCCACATTATAAAATAGGAGACCCGCGGCTTCTGGATCTGCTTTGATCTTCACAATGCCTTAAAAAAATGGGAGGACAGAAGAAGATATTGTTGAACATTTGCGGCAGCCCACTGAAGCTGAGCGTGTTCGTTGTGCCAATGAGCAGCCGAAAAGGAGATAACCATCCTCGACGTGTTTACACTTGCGGATTCGCGGGTGAATCCGCGCCAGCGAGAAAGTTGATTTTGGAGCCGGGTGGCCAAATCGACTCGTCGCTCGCGAAAAATTTGAATACGGGTCCCGTACTGGTCGAGATTTTCCTCCAGCGATGAGTTCATTTCGCCACCAGGCTCCAAAATCCCTTTTTCGAATGCACAAATCTGCCCGCGAGTCCGAAAGTGTGAGCGCGCCATTAGCCAGGGGACAGACAAGGAAGGTGGGTTCTTTCCACTACTACCATTATCTGAGCAAGGCAACAATGTTCGTCTCAATTTAATCGGCGGAATACAGCCTTCGAAGAAGACATGACGAAACGCAAAACAGATGATTCCAACGCGATACTTTTGTCGAAACAATTTCGTTATTAGGTTTTCTGAAATATCGCCAAGGAGTTGCGTACTCGCTATCGTCCAATCGCGCGAATAAGTGGTGGCCTCTCAACGTTTTGGAGACCCAAGTAATCGAAGTAAACGGAAACTTATACGGGTCTCTTGCTCAGTTTCTATAGACACTGAGCGAGAGGAGGAGAGGAAAGCGAGCGGGGAACCCATCGACTAATCATTCCATTGCTGGAATGATTAGTGGATGGAAAAAAAGGCAGTAGCTTTGCGTTTTCGAATTTCATCAACCGATCGTCGTAAAAGGTGTGAAAAGATACACAAAAACACGAAAATAGGGAGCCAAAAAAATCTTCGCTATAAAACATTTAAAAGATAACTGGAATCTTTGCGATTTCTTTCCTTCGAAAGCTCTCTGCCTTTTCACTGCGATGCATCCGCGGAATCGCAGCGCGTCAGCCGAATCCACGTAGTCTATTGGGTAAAAGCCTACCTCACCAGCACCGCGATCGTAGACAATAAATAGCGGGCGAATGTTTCCTAAAAGTTTTGTTAAATAATATTCAGATGCACATTTTGTTGCATAATTACAGATGTGACGAAAATTGCCAAATTTGATAATGCTGAGAGCCAAGCGCCATTTATTGTGTGGTAAACGAAGCAACTACTGCACCTGCGCAGTAGGGACTCTAGTAGGGCTGACTAACGTTGGGGCTGACAGCATCGCTGCCCTTGGTCGCGACGACTAACGAACGTTTATCTTTCTACGTGTTTTCGCGCGTCCCAACTTCAAGCAGCAAGAAAAAGTACTTGAAACAGACCACGACAAACAAGAACGCTGGATCCACAAACACCCGAGAAAAGCTACAACGGCGACGAATCCATAGACCCCGACCAAGCAAACGTTAGACCAAGCGAGCTTGGCAGATAGGCCTAGCTGGCACTCCGATTCGGCGCAGCGTTGCTTCAACGGTACTTGGCCAAGACCCTCTGCCCACGACCGGCTGGCGTGCTCAATGGAAAATGCCCGCGTGACCCTTGTGGTCAATTCCCGTATTATAGTTTGATCGCTGACCTCAATTTTAGGTTAAGAGGTGAGGTCAATCTCTTCCCTTGTTTTTCGAGGCAGTGTTGACGAACACTATCGTCGAAAAGGGACTCTCGTCGATTCTATCTTCTTGTTTTGTGTGATATAGAGCTCAAATAAACGCCGTATAGATTACCTTCGTAACACGGTATGTACAGAGCGCGACACTGTTAGCGCGAACAAGCGATCGCTTGTTTTTTTCACTTTTTCTCTTTGAAAGCAAGGGATGTCATCCAACTTATTAGTGCTACGGAAATAGCTCATCTAGTTGTATAATGAAAGCGATAAAAATTCGTGCTCGCTAATACTATTTAGAAGTAAAATGCGAAAATGCGCCGATGTCGTGTTCGCGCTAACAGTGTCGTGATGTGTACACTTTGTTGTTAGTATGCCATTTTTATTCTGACACGACTTCACGTCACTGTGGAGCTATAACAGTTCGTGGGAGCTACGTGCAATGCCGGTCGAACCTTCCTTTGCCGAGTGTCAAGTCAGTATCGAGTTGCTATCGTAAAAGAGCGGTCCCGAAGCGCTTACGAACAGCGCGAATACAGCACTTCCATCAAACGCGCGCGCCCGCTCCTAGTGTGAACAGGTTTTTACGTGGCTCTTGCTGACACTGTCGTAGTTCAAACGTATCTTTTTTAACGTCGGCTCGCTCCTGCATCTCCGAGGCCGCGAAAAACGCCGCGGCGATTTGTTTCCATCTACGTCGCTTTGCAAACGACTGCCAGGGGCCGCCTTTTACCAACAATGACAGTTGGGTTGACTTCTGGAGTCTTCACCGGAAGACTCGTCGCACTTCCCAACAGGCATACCGGCGTATAGGACTAGTCCCATGCTGTCGCTGTAGCGCAACATATCTCATTGAATTTCGCTCAGCTGCGATGTGTCCATGCCTCTCGCGGCGATGAGAGGCGCCGATCCCGAAAATACGTCGGTGACAGCAGCACCATCGGCGCAGTAAAAACCTACCTGCGCACCCCCAACTCGCCGCCGCTAACGCTCCCATTCTCCTACAGCCGATATAACTTCTGGTTCCTGTGCCAGAGAACGTCATGACCGTCAAAATTAAGCGGCGACCAATTGTTTTGCGGTCAGTTGGAGAGAAAGAAAAAGTCGATGTTTCATTAACTTTTTGTGTAGAACTCAATATACCGAGACGAAAACGGGTGCCTATTCGGCATTCAGTGAACGTTGAAGGTTTAATGTAAAAGTTATCTGGCAAAAATAAAAAGGTGATTTCATGGTTCCTTTAATAATAATTCAGACCAAAGCTCTGTGTTAAGACGTCGCCGGGTGTTCCTGTCTCTTCCTCTTCATTCGCTCTTACCCGCATACTCGTGAAGTATTTATTGTGAACAGCGATTCCTTACGAGGAGGGAAACCCAATTCGAAAATAACAGTTCAGCAGTCTTCTAAATATTGTGACAAACACACGTTTATTTTATTTATTTTATCGTCAACATAGCGATATGCGCAAAGCTGCATCGTGGAATAAAAAAAATTAGACAAATTCTGCGGCATGTTCAAGTGGCACGGCAATTCCAGCGCCTTAATATACGTCGACAAAACGGGTAGCGCGGTTTCGCGAAATGAAGGGGGCAAGATAAATTACTTCGGTTTTCTACCATAGTCGCTATCTCGCTGTCGTCGTACGTTATTTGGTCAAGCACGAAAAGATATCAAAGAATTAAGGATGCCTCACGCCAGCTGAGTTATATCCCAGAAATGAGTTTTCGTCCAGACAGTATGCCAGAGATATAGCGTCTGGTTGCCGGCGCCGGCTGCCTCGCAAAGTGATCTCTTTGCCAAGAATCGGCGGGAGTCAATTCCAGACAACACAGCAACGGAGGATGATGTTCGTCTGGCGTGCATCACAGTTGCCGCTGGATGATACTGTAGGCTATCAACTCTGCTCCTCTCCCGAAAAAAGAATACACACGCATTTTGTATGTAAGGCCGACATTCTGATGACATGCGAGAAAAAGCTAACTCAATATGAAAGCGGAAGCGTTCCGTATATGGAAATCAAATAAACCTACATTTTAATATCATGCCGTGTTTTGAGTTCCTGACCGTTTTACTTTGAAATACGACCCTAAGAAAAAAGTGAAATAACTCCAAATTTTGTATGCGGTCCCTGTCCATCGCCTTCTTCACTTACGCACTTTTCTTTGTAAAAGATGACCGCTTCGTATTAACTGCATTCATGAAATAGTTATTTGCATTATCAGTATTGGAAAGAATCGGTCATCATTGTCATAAACTATATAAGTCAAGTGGCGTGGAGTTGTGGGATGTCAAGTTCAAGATCTATAGAGCGCTCGTTAAAAAAATTTTCCCCGCTAAGTCTAGCGGAACATTTTCCCCGCTAAATTTAGCGGGGAAAATTTTCCGCTAAATTTAGCGGGGAAAATTTTCCGCTAGATTTAGCGGGGAAAATTTTCCGCTAAATTTAGCGGGCATATGTTCCGCTAGATTTAGCGGGCAAAATTTCAGCTAAATTTAGCGGGGAAATGTTTCGCTAGATTTAGCGGGCAAAACTTTCCGCTAAATTTAGCGGGGAAAATTTTCCGCTAGATTTAGCGGGGAAAATTTTCCGCTAGATTTAGCGGGGAAAATTTTCCGCCAGATTTAGCGGGGAATATTTCCGCTAGATTTAGCGGGAAAAATTTTCCGCTAGATTTAGCGGGAAAAATCTTTCCGCTAGATTTAGCGGGGAAAATTGTCCCCTAAGTTTAGCGGGGAAATTTACCCATCATGCACCGCGCGGTTACGCCGACGGCAACGGCGACGCCGCCTCAAGCCGCAAATGGGCGCCTAAGAGCTGCGCTCTAAAACTGTTTGCGCACGACAAACGCGCTCACCAGGTCCGAGTAGAAAATAGCTTGTTCCGCAAGCCGCATGAGTTCTGGCGATTTGTCAAACAACACACAAAGGACACAACTAACAGCATTTTTTTACGGAGTGGGTCTGGAATATACGTGTCTTCTCCGCAAGAAGTAGCGAATGGTTTCGCAAATCACTTCCGAGAGTGCTACTCTTCAGATATATTCCTTGGTGCTACCTCGTCTGAAAAATTTGTTTACGATGACGCTTTGAATATCGCTCGAGTGGATACGGTTGAAATCTTGGAAGCGATAAAGAAACTGAAGCTAAAGTTTTCAGTGGGCGTTGACCAGATACCGAGCTTTATCGTTAAGGGATGCGGACAGTTATTTTCGCCTGTTTTGGAGCACATTTTTAACCTTTCTTTGTGACTGTGTATGTTCCCGTCCCTGTGGAAAAGTTCGATTGTCGTACCAGTCCACAAAAGCGGTGACGCTTCTGAGGTAAACAACTCCAGACCGGTTTCTTTACTATGTGCCTTTTCTAAAGTTTTTGAGATAGTTATTCATGCCCGACTGTCTTACTACTTTCGGCATAAGCTAAGCGCTCTGCAGCATGGTTTCTCGAAGGGTCGTTCGGTGGAAACGAGCCTCTGTTCGTTTCTTCAATATTCTGTTCCTTTTGTTCTCACTCGCAGTCAAGTAGATACCGTCTACTTCGACATGTCGAAAGCTTTTGGCAGAGTAAATCATAAGTTACTTTTGCATAGGCTCTCTCTGTATGGTGTTTCTCCCGTACTTACCGAGTGGTTTCAGTCTTATCTTACTGATCGTAAAAGCAGTGTGCGAATTGATGACAGTTTTTCTGACACGTTTGTTCCTTCGTCCGGTGTCCCACAGGGGGCTAACCTGGGGCCACTTTTGTTTCTTATATTCATTAATGATGTTGTATTGTGTGTAAAGAACTCTCAGTTGTTTCTATTTGCAGATGATCTGAAATTATCTTTGAATGTACGATCAGTCGCTGACTGTGAACTTCTCCAGGACGATGTGTCACGAGTGAAGGAATGGTGTTCGTAAAACCTTGTGTTGATTAATCCCGATAAAACGAAAGTGCTATCAATGTGTAGAAGACGGGAGGCGATTTCTAATGACTATCTTCTTGATTCCATTGTTATATTACGTGTGTCAGTGGTTCGTGGCCTCGGTGTTTATTTCGACAGTCATCTCTCGTTTTCTCATCATGTCTATCAGATTGTGGGTTCAACTATAATGTTGCTGGGCATGATATCGCGACTAACCCGAGAGTTTTCAAACCCAATGTGTATTATTCGATTAGTTTCTAGCCTTATTCGTTCGCGGCTTGAGTTTGCAAGTGTTGTGTGGAATTCTATTACAATGACGGATGCTTTACAGATTGAAAATGGTCAGAAGAGGTTTATTAGAATTGTTTACGACCGATACTTTCAATGTAGGTGCTACTACGACTATGCCTACATACTCGGGAATCTCGGCTTACAAAATTTATCAAGTCGAAGAACTGCGAGAGATTTACTACTGATGCACAAGATAATTCATGGCCAGATAGATAGCAGCTTGGTATGTTCTTTTAATTTTCATGTTCCGGTACGTTTCAGCCGACACGCATGTTTGTTTTATCCTGATTCACAGAAGCTCTGTACGACCACCGGTATGCAGCTCTGTTTTAATGATATTTCATCGAAATCTGCTTTAGATGCTTTTACAGATTACATCTCTTTTAAACGTGAACTTGAAATTTCACTCTACGATTCATAGTCATGTAGCATTCCCGCATGTGTTTTGTTCACTGTACGCATGTGCCTCATACCAAGACTGACTTCAGTCGTTCTGAGGCACGGAATAATAATAATAAATAAATAAATAAATAAAATTCATCGAAAGGCCCTCGCATTCTATATCCTCTCGTGTCTTAATGTTCTGGTCTGGGGCTTTATGTCTTTGTTCTTTTCAAATAAAACTGACATTCATCCGAATTTTTTTTTTTTTTTTTACCGTTTGCTCAAATCATAAACGTTTACGCCAAGAAGGAAGAGGCAATACCACGGATATTACTTGCGTTTCTCTCCTCCTTTGCCGAGGCACTCCCTCTGTCCACACCAAGGCCGAATTGGACTCTACTTCAAAGTTTGTTCTTGTGCAGACGCCACGGTGAACTGCCGAGTGCACTCAGCGTTAGCGCCGCCTCGCGCTCCCGAGGCACCGGTCCTCAGGGCACAGGAAAGAGTTGTTTTCTTTTCTCCAGAGTCCGGTCGCGGTCAGCTTGCACAAAAGCGACCAAGAGCGGTGGGTAGTGGAGAAGAAACGCTCGGACTCCGAGACACCAAACTACACTTCCTGTTTTCTTAAATAAAACACAAAGATTTTTTTTTTGCGTGATTGTTTGCGGCGACAGAAAGTCAAAGAATCATTTTCCCAACGACGTCGACCTGCTGCTTGCAGCATGCGTACATTCTCTTCCTCTGACCATAACTTTTTCACGCGGTTCCAACCGTCCCTTCCACCCCTCTTTCTCCTCGCGGGGCTCCTAAGGAGACGGGCACCGTTAAAAGGTTCGCTTATCGGAACTCGCCAGACGGACCCCTGTCCGTTTTCTGAGGGGTCGCGCCTCTATTTCGGTCCTGTATAAAGAAAGAAGTGATTAGGCTTCATCTTCCGAGTTGAGCTACTGATTGGACTACTCGTCAACGTTATTTTTCTTATTTTTTTGTATGCATGGGTTTTAGTTAGATCTAGCCAACGGTTCCTCCCATGTAGAGTTCCTCTTGACTGCAAAGGGCACCAGCGCTTATTCGTGAACACATTTTCAAACCGGAATCGGCGTTACATATATATATTTTTTTCAAAACCAAGCTAAGCTTGGTGCTGTTTTTTTTTCTTTTTTTTCCATGACAAGGTGTTTTTAAGCAGCTTGCTAGAGTTGCTACTTGCGATATTAGGGAAAAATCTACTTGGCTTCTCTTGAGTGCGCCAAATAGCGCTCAACAGAGGGAAACTAAATGTATTTTGTAGACAGACGAAAAGCGTTCGACGCAATCTCCACATGAGAACACTAATTTCCAATGAAATTTCAATCACCATAGACGGAAATCCACATAATTACACGAAGAAAAATCAGCAGAACCCATCCTTTGGGAATGATTATCTACGTTAATGCGAATATCATCAAACGGTGCGGAGTTATGCGCGTTCGTCAGGTGGCCGGCACACTCTAGATACGCCAGCCCACTCTTGAGGCGATTCTAAATTTGTTGACAATTTCACAGCCCTGCGCACGATCTCCGCAGCCCAGCACGTGTGTTTGTGTCACTTAGGAAGGCGAGCAAAGCACGCGCCATACGCACAAACACTCAAAATGGTACCGACCAGACTTTCTGGCGTCTCAGCTAGTCTCAACCAACGGTATTTAAACGGTTGTTTATATCTTTGCCATAGGACGCGCTTACAGCGCTGTCACAGTACCGGTGCGCGCGTTCCATGCACGAGGGCTCATTCCGCTCTCGTGAGCTGAGCACGGCCGCTACATCACCCTCTCCCGAGCGCGGGAGAGGGTGAGCTAGCGGCCGTGCTCAGCCTCAGGAGAGCGGAATGAGCCCTCGTGCATGGAACGCGCGCGCACCGGTAGCTGTGACAGCGCTGTAAAGCGCGTCCTATGGTAAAGATATAAACAACCGTTTAGAGTGCGTTGAATGACTGCCTTCATAGCTCTGTGGTTAGCGCGTCTGCCTGCTGATCAAAGGGTCAACGGTTCGAATCCCAGCCGGCGCCGGTCTTTTTTATTTATTTATCGACCCGCGGCGTAAGAGGTTAGATAGCCAGATAGATACATAGACGAAAAGTGCGTGAAGTAGCCAAGGAATGCTATTCGCATTAAAAAGAATGCTATTCGCTATAAAAAAGCAGACAAATTGCGTTGTAATTGCACTAAAGATATTACTTGCTAGTGCAGCTTTCATCTGGTTATATTATGTTTTTGAAAAAGGCGCTTAAAACAAGGGCTATAACATATCATTAAACACTGCACAATCGACCCCACTACAAAAAAAAAAAGACTCGGGACCACAGTACATAAAATATACTACTGGATCGGAACTGGATACTTACTATCAAATCTAGAATTATGTGACAATGATCAAAAAGTAGTAGGAGACAAAAGGGGCACTTATACGCGAATTTAATCAATGTTCAAGAAAGTTAAAAAATGAAGGCGAGAAAGAAACAAATTACAAAAGCTTGATCTTTCTCACAACGACCAGAATGTATTCCGGAAATGAGTGATAAGGCGCAGGCGAGCTGGTTTACGTTCTATAAAAAGGACGAGTCATAGAAATGAATTCACAGCTTTTGTTTTAAGAGTTCGTCGTGTTTTCCTTCTTGTTTCTCCTGTCTCAGGGTTGTCTTAAATTATAACCAGCATCTATCTAACACAAACCAGACACCCTTAATATTTCAAAATGTTATTGAACTCGTTTGTTTGTTTATTATTATACATATGTGTTTATGTGTGTGTGTGTGTGTGTGTGCGCTTGCCCGTGCGCGTGTGTGTGTGACCCGCGTTAATGACGCTCGTTATTATCACTCCTCCCTCAGGATCGTTGATGACGCTCGTTCCTGGCGCTTGTTGATTACAGTTTGCTCGTAGAAAACGACACTTAAACCAGGTTATGCGTTAAAAGTTAGCACGTCTGGAAACCATTTTTGGTACGTGTCCAGTTATTTGCAATAATAAAAGAAAAGCATATGTTGATCCTATACGCCATTGCAATGTTTGCGATTCCTCAGCCCAGCGTGCGGTCTCTCCAGCCCAGACCGCACATGTTTGTGGCTTCGGAAAGCGAGCAAATCACGCGCCATACGCACGAACTCTGAAAATAACCGGCCAGGAGTCATTTTTTTTTGTAAAAGTGTGTAAGGAGCTGTTCTTATCTTTTACCGACCTTATATCGTATGCTTAGAACACCTTCTCGGATCTTGATGGGTGGGAAACCACAGTTCGGCTTCACGTCTAGTAGATCTTCCCTTGATGAAACAATTCATACGTGTCTTCTCTACGTGTCTCCCTTGTCTACTTGCCCTAGTTCCGGCAGCACCCACGTTTCAGGATAATTTCGAGCCCAAACGTGTTTGGCGCGTCGGCACGCAGTGGTCGACGTCATAGACTACGTCGGGTTTGCTACGTAAGTACGCCATGTAAAACTCGATATCTCTGTCTTACAGGTTGTTCGACGCCACGCATTGTGATCCGCTAACCGAATGACATACGCAGAACGTTTCGCGAGAAGTGCACCGACTGTCAAATTCATTGTAATATTTCCGCGCCGCTTCGATGACCGCCCGAAAGGCGGCCGCTCAATACTTTCTGCAATACTTTCCACTTATGGTGAATTCCACTTGTAGATCTGGAGCCCTTTCCGAAATCCGCGAGGAAGGCGGAATTCCGCTCCGTGGGACCCGCTCCGAATCAACGAGGGGAACATGAACTCGCCTTTTCGAGCGTTGAAAAGAAGAAGTTGACAAAGCGCGCGTAGCGCACTCTGCCAACTTCCGTGTAGATCTCTGAAATCCCGCAGATCAAGTTCGGCGGAGCTGGAGGCGCTCCACGGAGCGGTAGCTGCCAGAGATCTACGAGAGGAAGATGACCAAGTCGAGCCAGATCTGCGAGCGGAATATGCGCACTCAAAACAGAGTGCTTTCGGAGCGCTTGAGATCTGCGAGCGGAATTCACCCTTAAACACTTGGCGGAAAACTCGGCGAGAAATCGGACCCCCTTGATTGGACGGTGCCAGGGTCAAGCCTGCGCCGGCCTATCGCGGCCGACGACTTCTAGCCGACTTTTTTGCCAAGTGTCCAGATTACCGCCCCTGGACTAGCGGCCCGGCACGACTGACGTAGAAATGAAGCATGTCCTATCTGCGCATCAGAGCGGTCGGAGCGTGCCGAATGCTGCTGGTCGCGTCGGCTACTTTGGAACGCTGGGGCCCTAAACTCGTCAAACGCAAAGTTGGAGAAGAAAGTTCGCGGAGCGCGCCGATTGGACGTCGGCAAAAAACTGCGAAGTCATCGTCGTGATAGGCCGATTGATACGCTCTGTCAACTCTGGCCCCAACTTTGTGTTTGACGATTTTAGAGGACAAGGTCCTCTGTGTCAACTTCGGCCCCAACTTCGTGTTTGACGAATTTAAAGGACCTCGTCCTCTAAACTCGTCAAACACAAAGATGGAGCCGAAGTTGACAGAGCGCATTGATTGGCCTATCACGACGATGACTTCGCAGTTTTTTCGCCAACGTCCAATTGGTGCGATCCGCCAACTTTTGGCTCCGACTTTGTGTTTGAAGAGTTTTGGGCCCCTAGACCATAAAGTGCTCCAAGTTGACAAATGTGTCGCAGCCGTGCCGCGCGCGCGCGCTTGTGCACGTGATGTTGAACTATAAGCGCAGATTTGGAGTGGTTAAGGGCGTCCTTCTAAGTTATTCACGAAACATCTTTCCGCCCTTGTGCCTCAAAACATCTCCCATCCCTCTATTGGTACGTACTGGTTGATATGCAGCAGAGGGCTGAAATACTCAGGATTTCATAGGCATATAAACGTCGGCCCTCCTTCATTCGCTGATTTTCAAGTACACTACACAATTGTGGATTTGTGAAAATGTAAGCAAGAGCCCTGTATGGCAGTAAAACCACACCG
This sequence comes from Ixodes ricinus, assembly GCA_037355805.1. Taxonomy (NCBI): domain Eukaryota; kingdom Metazoa; phylum Arthropoda; class Arachnida; order Ixodida; family Ixodidae; genus Ixodes; species Ixodes ricinus. The sequence goes on along the minus strand of JAZHYW010028217.1, from coordinate 21,285 downwards.
TATTGTCCTGGGCTCAAGTGTGTACTAGCTACCAGGTATTTAAGGTAATAGTCACCACGCCTCAGAAGGAGCAGTGTAAGAGATTGCGTCACATTGCGCGCAGGACACTCGTATATGGACGCTGTCGAAACGTCTACGTGTTGTGCAGAGACGTGGAAATGCCAGAATGTCACTACAACTTTATGGTGTATCTTTTTTCCAGGTCAAATATAGCGCATGGAACGATGAACTCGGTTATACACCTTCTAGAATTTACCGGACTAAAAGTGTAGGAACAATGGACAGCTAAATAAAGTTACTTCGTCAAAGATTCGTGAGAAGGTCAGGTTTAACAGTAATGTTATAAAGCCTACTAAATGTATAGGTGCTTCGCGTAACCACGTATGTTTTAGAGCGAAGTGTTCTAGACGAAGGCATGGAATGCTAAAAAATATTACTAGAGGTTTAGGTATTCCGCAAATATATGTTTGAAAAATCTGACGAATTTATTTATTAATGTCAACACTGTCTTGTTCTTGTTTTTTTTTTTTTGCAATTTATTAACTATGCGTGCCTTCACGGCTGCAAATCACTTCGAGAAAAAATTAAAGGTGGCGTATAATAAAAAAAAGTTAATCACAGACTGAAAAAAAAAACGAGTTTAATATATCGATAAAAGCAGAGCTGAACACGCTCCGAATTTTTGTTAATCGCGTCATTGCTCCCACTTTAAATTAAGCGAAAGATAATTCAGCCAAGGTCTCAATTTTAAGTTTTGAATAATTAAATACGGTTTAGATACTGTATTTTGTTTCTTTCTTTGGTTCTCTGAGAGCAGTTCAGCAGGAGGCGCACCCCGGAAGTTGTGTTGGGTTCCTATATGTAATACAATATCCACTTAAAAAAGAAAAGAAAGCCGTCCAGGAAGAAAGTGTTAACAACTACACGCCCGATCATAACAGCGGGTACGATGCAACAAAACTACCATGCAGCTAAAAAAATATATATACCGAAGAGTATTCCTGTGGATTTAACCGTATGGTGTTCAAAGAAATATTTACAGCGTATTCTTAATTAAGGTGAAACAGCTCAAAGAAGACTATTGCACAAACATGGCTTCGTACAGACGCGCACGGGACATAAAACATCTTTTAGCAAGCATGCTCTAGTGAATTCTTAAAAAATGAAATACAGGCGCATCAAATATAAATATGAAATCTGCGCGGTTCAGTGTGTGTCTTTTACTAAGTAACATTCAACTACGAAAGCCAAAATATTGTAATAATCATCTGAACAAGTTCGAGGTAATTTCAGGACGAAGCCATACTAATCTTGAACAGAGAAACTCGGTAACCATCTGATTTTTGTTTTCTTGTGTTCCTCATTCCGAAAAACAAATCTAAATGTAATCTCGGATTGTTCTTGCCTCGCAAACGTTCGCGAAGTGGATTGCTGCAACTGCAATACAGCTGCGATTATGCTGAACCAGGATTATACCAACTTTGTCCGCTCACTGTTTTTACGATTGTTCATTTGTTTCCGATGATGTTTACATACATCCTTCCTGCTCTGTTATATTTTTTTTCATTTATGTATATTGCTTCCAAGTGCTTGGCGGATCGTAATCTGATTTGTGCGCCCACTACGCTTTATTTGAGCTGGATGTTTCATGACGCGCTGAATTCGTAAACAACTGAGCGGCAGAAAACCCGGCCCCGCGACGAAAGAAAGCAAAAAAACAAAAAAAACATTGCGCTAATACAATAAAGAAAAAATTGATAAATGCGGCAAGAAATTGAAGCGAGTGAAGAAAATCACGCGGAAAAGAATGGAGCGCGAAAATGCGAAGCCATGCAACCGGACTCGTGAGCCTCGGGAGTGAAAGATGAAACACAAAAAATAGGAAATCTTTTCTCTTTTTTTTTTAACGCAGATTTACGTTCTTTTATTCTCGAAGGTAGGATGACAAACGAGATTGCGAAGGTGAATACAAGATCGATGGAATAGAAATAAAAAAGAAATACTATTCGTAGGGAGTAGTAGGTGCGAGGACTGGCTACGTGGTTCAGAAACGCTGTGTGGTATTATTTGGTATGCTGACAGAAAGGAGGTTTTTCATATCTACCCGGGTCACGGAGATTAGCGCTTACTTTTTTGTCTTTGATATAAGCACTTTCTGCTTGTATTGCACCCATAAAATGAACTATTTTTTTTTGTTTCCACTACTTCTTGATTGTTTTGGAAGGCCACTTTAGCGGATCCAACTGCCAAAAAAGTTGTTGTGTCGCACATTGTTATCGGTCTTGTAATTAAGGTTTTTTTTTTCTTTCTCACTGAATACCAGAAAAGACAGCGAAGAAAACTTCAGTTTGTTACACGGGTCTCAAAGTTGTCCTCACAAAGAAAAGATTACGTTTTGTGGGGTAAATCTTTTCTGCCGAAACCTTTTTTTTTTAATTAAAACGCAGGGTATATTTTGACTACGGGGAGGAATATGAAACAGTTGAAGTCATTTTGAATTTCAAACATAAAGACAAAGACCCAGGATAAGGCACGGGTAGCACCAAAGAGAAAATAAAATTGTATTGAGTGGTAAATCGAATGAAGAGAACTTACGACTCTTCGTAGTTAGCTCCTATAAATTTTAATCTATCAGAAGATATTAATTTCCTAACTGCATACACCAGTTATTTACACAGAAAGCAGAAGTTGTATACTGAGTTCATCGCAACAACAGGTTCAACCGGTTACCCGCGACAATTGTCCTTGTTTTAGCCAAATTCTATTAAACTACTACATCATGACTACTTGCTATACCGGTTTTATTGTTTGGTTTATTATAGTACGTGTAAACCTCTCACTCGTGTCTATAACATACAGTCTGCTTTAAGCTTTATTTTACATTTCAAGAAAATCTAGTTCGGCACACCGGCCACGCCATCGTTTGTTTATCTTATTTTTTCTTTTATAGAGGCACACTTTCACTTATACGCGTGAAATTCAAGAAGTGCAATCTGTAATCTTAAAACTTAAAGCATAAATTTCTATTTCTGCTTTCATCTTTTTTTTTTTTGCTCTTTGTCTTTTAGAGTTATTTCCGATACATTTGTTACCCGTTAAGTGTGGAACTCAATACGTCTAGGGCAGAGCTTGACTATTTCTAAACATCTAAGACAGTGCGATAAATTGTTGTATGTAAAGCGTTACACTGGAACGCAGCTTGGAGATTCGAAAGTTGCACTGACTCATCTGTGTGCTTGCGGTCAGGTACAAATCCCACGTCTGCCCACAATCACGTTCAGAATTGGGAACAATCATAACATTGGCGGATGTCGTCGAACTCTAACTACGTCCCTGGCACAGTTGAAGCATTGAGAATTAAAGGCACATGACAGTGATAAATGTTGCGAGCACGTACTGCCGCCGCGGCATTCTCGGAAAAATGCCTGTTCGGACACACATTTTTTGGTATCTGCTGCGGCAGCTAGCACTTGCGAAGGAACACGAATGCGCGCTTTAAGAGGAAAATAATACTGATAACCCCTTTTAGGAGAAGTTCTAAATGTGGATTAGCATACGTATGACCCTGGAGTCAATTACTATTATCACGACCATTGTGAGCATATATAAAAAAGTATCATCGTTATAAAAAATAATAAACGAGATAATCAAAAATCAGGTTTAAATTTCGTCGCTGATGTTCTGTTTTATTACTGCAGTGAATACAAACTTACTTTCAAAGATAAGTTGCATAAAAGCACACGCCTCATTTCTGTCGTTTTTCGAATTCTGATGATTGCGTTTAAAAAAAATAGTAACCGGTTTATGCTAGCATGGATAATATATCTAAGTAGACAAAAATAACAGAATAAATGGAAAGCGGTTGCTATAAATGCGGAGAACATCATATATTCACATATATATTTTTAATTGTTGTAAAACAATGCCATGATAAAATACTTACAAGTACACAAATAAATGCATTCTAGTTTCAATTAGCAGGAGTCTGAAACATATCGATTCATATAAAAAGTAATTTTCGCAATTATTTGTTTATTTAAACAGCATAACAGAAGAAAAAATGTCATGCTAACACCATATATTGTCACGACAAAACGTTTTTGTAAGTGTTTGTTATAAATTACTTTAGGTCTGAACCGAAATCGTCAATATAACAAAGATATTTCAGTTTGTCATCTCGTTTATTACTCTCTTTTTATCTACTCATTTTTCGCCAAGATCTTCACTAATAATATTATTTTAAAAAGCATTTTAGAGAAATGAAATACTCAAATTTATTATTGTTCAAAATTGGTCCCGTGCGGTTATTTTAATAAGGGAGTGCACCAAGTCTATCTAACTCGAACTCCTGTGCCACGGGACGGGTTCACGGCCGTGTCATTGATCTGGGAACATGGTGCCATAATTCCCAATTTTATCTCCCGGCTAATGTGTTCTAATGTCTCGCTCACGTTGTACTAACGTACACTCGTCACGCGCATGTTGAAGGCTACAGGCGGAGTCACGCTGCTTATACATGAAAAAAAAGGCAGTCTGAACAAGGATTTGAACTCGAGTCTCCGCGAGATCCGGGCTTCGAATGCCCTATGGAAATATAATTCAAGGAGAAAACTTGGCGCGCGGCATTCGAACCACGAATATTGCGGTGACTCGTGTTCGCAGACTGTATTTTGTATGAAGTATGATCAGTGTGACTCCGGGATATCGATTTCTAAAATACAAGACCTTCGACATCCCTCTCATTCACCTCGTTTGAGTTACAACTACACTCACAAGACGGGCGAGAGAAGCAGCGGACATCTATAACCTGTTTGAGCACAACTTGGCAGGAACTGAAAGTTACACGTATGTTGCATTGATGTCACATCATCAGCCATTACGTTGGCATTTCTGCTGTGCGCGTACCTTCTGCAGCACTCACTAAGCACCATCTATGTTGTATTTCTCCGCGACGAAGAGAAGGAATGACCCCAAGCACGGGGCGGCGACGTCAAGTGCAACCCATGCATGGGCTTGGAGAGCAAATAAGAATCATGGCCAGAGACGCGTTGCTGCGAAAGCAAATCAACCTCCACTTCTCATGAGGATAACTGTTACAAATATGAATCCTTTATACGGACCACATTAATATTAAAACTCGGCTATGTAGCGAATAAAAAATATTAGGGCTTACCTAATTTCTACAAGCTTCTTTCCATCGTTAATATGGACAACTCGTATTATAGACAATCAAGTTTGGTGGCGTGGCAGCGTCCACACTGCCGAGACATCCCTGTGCCTGCTCTGCTTCATCAGACTAATGGACTCAAAAAAGCCATAACTTTTGCACTTCCGCAAGTTCTGGTAAAGCGAAGAAGAGGCTCATAAAAGGTATCTCTGCACCTACGCCATTGAACTAACAAGAAGGAACACGGACAAAATAATTTTTTTAAACCACACACCTCTCATTGACCTTTGAAGCATCGCAGTTCTGGCCCGGGCATATGCACAACGCTGCCGCTGAATATTTTAATCGTGGTTTCTACGCTTTTAGTCCGTACGAACGCGAAAAGATACATTAACCAGGCAGCGCCCCAGAATCCAGTCACAAGAGCCTCTCCCCGTTTCGTGCCGATTGCGAGACACTGCGATCTGCCCGATATCTCCAGTGGGAATGGCATTCTGAGCCCAAACTTTGCTAATGGATGGTGCCTGGGATCTGCCGGCTTTCAAAACGCAGCTCCAGATCGCTGTCTGTGTCCCGAAAACACGGCCAAGCTTTCTTCGACAGAAGGTGCCTCATCTGATGGGTTTTCTATGGAGTGCTTCTTGAGGCTTCGTTTGGACACCGTGCTGCATTTGATTAGTCCAAAAAAGATAAAGGAGGGTCTTGGGTGGAATCAGTATTTTATTTTTAAACCGAGAGACGCCGTCATTGTGTACTTAGGAATGAATCGAAGCGGTGAATTGATTCACCTTGGGAAAAATCAAAGTGAAGTTCCTCCGCGCGTGAACGCGCAAGCAGGACAAACACGAATGCGGATTGCCGACGGCTGATTCATTGAGAACTCTTGCAATGTCAGTGCACGCAGAAATCTCGGCAGTGGTTTGACTGCTATTAAATACAAATAAAAAATAAGCGGATGTTCTACTTATAACTGAATGTTGATATTGTGTATCATATTAAGCTTACACGGTCTTTATTACCTAGTGGGCTATCAGCATTAAGGATATCAATAAACAGGCTCCCGTTTTATTACTTTGCAAACGGTCTGTCTGTCATGTATTGTGTCGAATTTTACCATGCAAATGTGCGACATATTGTCCCATGCCGCTGTTCATGATCTCTAATATCTTTAAAAAAAATGCTGAATACCTGGCAGCTCCTGCATTGCCAAGTGTCTTGGTTTCATGCTTTATGTTCGGAAAGCGAAATTCACAGTACACCTCACCCGGCTGACGAAAATGTAAACGGACAAAAACATGAAAAACGTTCACGAGTGAGGCATCTCTGGTTTAGTTACCTCTCGAGTCAGATGATCCCTTATCGAGGGGCGCTGTCCTGGAGAAGGAGAGACGGAGGGTCCTCTCGAGCGTCGGGGAATTAAACGGGAAGTGCCTACACTCTCAAAGGCCGAGCTGTAAGCCTTCATGATGGCAATTGGTCGCCTCGCAGAGGGACAGATTCAAACAGCCAAGTGTTTCCAGAAGGGTACCCTTCTTTTCATGGAGCGGGTCGATGCTCGTGATTCTCCACACAAACGAGGCTGCTTCAGCTCGCGATGTAAGGAGAACATTTGCCGCTTGCCTTGGGCCACATGTTTTTTTTGTTGTTTTAGTTTTTAGAAATAGTTACGATTAATTTTTTGTTGCAAATTGGAATTCAGACTATGAAGTAAACGATGCGACACAGTCCTCAAAGCAAAACTTGCACGTAGCTAAAAAAACGAGGGAAAAAAACGTGTGAAACTAAATTTGATTAAATGTTCTTACCGCTCCAAGTACAACTCTGCTTGTTTCTACATATTTTGTAATATTTGCAGAAACTCTAAGCAAGTTCACGACACTTAATGTATTGAACCAAGCTTTCGTTCTTGCTCCCGTAAGCTCTTTCAATGGCGGGAACTGTGTGACGGGTGGGACTCATAGCACAGCACGCCAGCATGGAGCTTAAATAGTCTTCTAAAGCGTGTGCCGTGGTCGTCATCTCGCGGCGGTGGCGCTGAGTACGGCGCGGCTCACGCGCGCAGTCTGCACCTCCTGTAAATCATATTCTTGCGCGTGCGCAGTGCCATACTCGTGTGGACCACGTTCGACTGTTCGCAAAATGCGCGTGGGTGCATAATTAATATTCCTATAATATTATGCTAGATCCACGATTTTGTCGTCAATCCACCGTATGCGGTATATTATGTTATTCGCGGACGAGGGGGTTCGGTGGCTGAGTGGTCTAGCGCACACCAGATCGGGGCACGTGGAGCGAAAGCTCGCGCTGCGGAACCCAGAGACCCTGGGCTCGATCCCCGCCCCTGCCCGTTTCGATCTGGATGAGCACCGTACCGGCGTGCGGTCGTGTATCCCTACTGCGTGGTGCACGTTAAAGACCCCGGGTTAGCGGTTGTACCGCACTGGCTAAATTGCTCATCTACAGCTGAGACACCAAACGCCCACTGAGGCAGACTAAGTTCCGGCTGTATAAACAAACACACAACAATTTGCTTTGATTCCCGGACGCCTTGAGTGCATCGAGAAATCCAACACGCACGAAGCAAAAAGTGTATGTCCTCCCGATGTAATGCCGAAATATCGTAGAGTTCATGAATCCAAAACATTTATAAAAGTTAATGGATCATTGTAAAGGGGACATAAGTATTTTTGGACCCTGTCCAATGCTTTCAGTGGTCGTTCGTGTAAGTCCGCCCATCTGCTCTTTATAAAACGACTTTTGAATGGCATGGGCGGTATTAAGTTATATTAGGTGGCAAGTGCCAGGTATATTTACTTCTTTTGTTTTTCTTTTTTAATACTCTTTTTTAATTTGTAGCCACTTGGCGTACTGTCATGGTGTCATATTTTAGTGACGCCTCAGTGAAGTTGAAACATTTCTCATTCGCATTTTGTGTCGAATACCTTTGCCCTCGCATGCCTCTTAATGCAATCTGTTTTAAACGCATGGGAACGAATATAGTAATGTTTTAAAACTGGGAAAAGTAATTATGCTATCAAATCAACAAACGTAATGTTAAAATGCGCTAAGGCGCAGACCACTAATCACATTATCTCTCAGAACAAAAAGAATAAATCAATTACGGACAACTTTGAAAACTTTTGCCGAAATAAAGGATTATATAAAAATGACCAAGAGCGGCCACGACAAATTTATTCTCTTCCAGTTCCTGAAGTAAATATATATATATATCTATATATATATATATTTTTATATCGAACGAGCAAGCACTACGAGAAGAAAAATTAAATCAAGAAAGACAACTCAAGAAGTAAGAAAGGGCTTCAATGGAACAAAGCGACAAGCGTTGTAAATGTTCGATCCCCGGCGTCCGTAATCCCGGTAGAGGCTCAGGCGGCGGCAGGTGCAAGAACCACGAGACGACACGCGGTACAAGAGGAAGCGACTCAGGGGAGAATCCAGGGGGCGATATCGAAGGAAGCGGGTCTGGGCCGTCTACACCGTGGCCACAAGCCGCGCGGTGGAACGAGCTACGCTTAAAAGGACGGGAAGACGCCGACCCGTGAGGCGAGGAAGAATGTCGACTCTTCCCCTTCAGGCCACGTCGAACGCGTCCTCCGCTTTGTCTCTACGAGGCATCGAGCCGTCGTTGTTTCGCAGAGAGGCCCCGTTTGCCCGGGAAAACGGCGACAGTAAATCTCGGTTTGATTGCTTCGTCCTAGCAACATGCCAGTCTCCTCTCTGAGTTCGCAGATAATCTCGTTCTGTGTCTGTTTGTGCGGCTGGTAGTGCTGTGGATTTCGTCTGCCTTTTTCTTTTCTCGCTTTGATATTTAATTTGCGTTGTATCTCATCGCGTCCTCTGGTCTTGCATGTATGTTCCTCACCGAGTGTGTTTGCGTGACTGTCGTTCCTGTTGTAGTGTGTACCAATGGCACGTTCCAAGAGAAACGGGATGCGAGAACCATGTAGTAAACTACGTAGGGATAGTATTTTCGCCTCTCATGTGTGTCCGATTTGTGAATGTTCTTTATCGCTTTCGGTCAGGAGAGGACGTTTCACGGAAAATACACGCTGCGTCATAAGGGAAAGCGCTGAGAGATACTGCTCGTCTTTCCTCCTGGCAGTAGGAACGTGTTATCGCCTACCATAAGTATCCCCTAGATACTTTCCGTGCACTGCTTGGTTTCAATTTGCTCCGGTGTGTTCAACATTTAATCTTCAGATATTCCATGAAAGCTTGACGTGTTCTGTGAAGACCAGTATGGGAAAGAATCCGCACGCGAACGTATAATCTTTATGCAGTAAAAACGTTTTTATTTCCTTAGCTTCAGATGTTGGTCATTATGTACTGCCTTTTCAATTCTATGTCGAGGAACCCAAAATGCAATAGGGCTTGGCATACTATGTCGACGGAACCGCAGTTCTCAATATTTTACGCCAGCTTCTTTATTCGCGGGCTTAGCTCACGATCATTGGACATTTACATTGACTAGTACATCTTGTTTCTCTTTAAGTAACAAAAATGTCCCGCACTCATAGTTTAAACACGCGTTATAGTGACATGTTCCTACAACATATTCATTTTCTTTTTGCTGCTGCCGATGTACCGGCTAACAAGTACATTACACTTTCTTGTCCGAATTGTTTTTGACATGTGTTTCTGGTCACAATATTCACAAATGTTAAGCTGTTAGCGCTCATTTTGATGTATAAATCAGGCGCCTCAATAAATGCTGTGAACACACATAAAAGCTAAAGCAAACTTGGATGTGCAATATGAGATTACGGAATTAGAAATTCACTAATTGCTTAAAGTGCTCACGGCTGCTATGTGACCGTTTTCAACGAAGTGCTAATGATTTTTGTTAGAGTAGATTAATACTAAAACCTGACCTGTCACCTCCGCTGTCACACTTAACATCAAACAACTAGGAACACCAAGTATAGTATCCATCTTAAGGTAACAGCGCGGTGACGAATCAAACTTCCACGAAACAAATAAACACGAAATTTAAGTCGGAGTCACGTATTTATGTATTCAGTTCCAGTTCCTATAACAAAAATCGCCTGTAATAGTGCCTAGCGCTGGCAATTCAAATATGAAAGTTCGAAATCTCGGCTATGCGCCTCTATAGTACAAATATTTTCAGCTCGCGCCCTTCAGCTGACGCAAACATCAAAATGCTGGACGATGTAGGAGTCTTTTCTTTCATGAGGTAACCCTCTAGCTGTCAGGACAATATGCAAGGACTCACCTCTCGAAGCAGAAAGAAGCAGGAGAAATAGGACAATCCCTTGAGAAGCCATCATTTTCTAGTGTCAGGGAGCTCCACACGGAAGCACTGGGACGCTTTCACTTGGGTCGCTTGGGTCTCTGCAGTTTTCCGTGTACTTCCATCGGCTCAGGCAAGGGTCCGTCGGGCAGCAAACTCTGGAGCGTCGTTTTCGCTGCTCTAACGTTGCTTGAGGCGCCAGTTGGTTCCAAGCCGACAATCCAGGAAGAGGGCATGGCCGTTGTTTTGTAGTCTTACTCCGAATGAAAGCCGGCGTCCAAGCTGGGACATCTTCATTGGCAGAGCCGGCAGGCGAGCTCCGAAAGAGAGCTTCAAATGCCCTGTCGCATCTTCGACCGTAGTCCGGGATTATTTCCGCCCGGCAGTCGATCGCAGCTTCTTTTGAGACACTGCGCCCGTCCACGTGGTCTGGCGGGCGACCCATGACGTCACGCTCTGACGCTCGCGCCACGGGTCGGTGGAACGATGAAGCTCCTCCGCTGCTTTTATCGGGAACCCAGTTGTGCGCTGGGGAGTGGTGGGCGCGTACGCCGATTTTTGGCGCTGCCAAGGTTCTCGCGATCGCAACGGCTCGTGAGGGAAGCTTCTAGGCAGAGTGTAAAAGTGTTTTACATGGATCACTGAAATAATGATGCGAGGTTAAACGGATGAGGGAGAATGGAAGTGCCTATTGTGTGATAGATAATATTTTGACGACAGAAAAAAAAGGAACGTGAGAGCAAGGTTAGACACGTAGCCGAAACTTCGAGTATTGGTGCAATTGATATACATTTTTTAAATATTTATTTTAGCGGAAGGAAAAAAAAACGCGAGAAGTTGCATTTCAAAAAGTCTGTGCGTCTATTTACGCAACAACTTCTCGGAGACAGCCACGGCAACTTACGAATACATGTTTAGGACCGAAAAACGCTGTCTGAGTTGTGACATTAAGCAATGCAAGCGTGACGTTTTGCATTGCTTAATGTCACAACTCAGACTGCGTTTTTTGGTCTAAACATATGTTTCGGCATCGTCATTCGCTGAGCTGTCTCCATAAGTTGCCGTGGTTGCTCTCGAGAATTGTGCGTGAAAGTAGACGCACAGACTTTTGAAACGTTTTTGTTTCTGCTTCTTGTGCTCTTTTCAACTCCTCCTCATGGCACCCAGAAAAAACAGCGTGCTGCGGACATCAATGGCCGGGGTTCGATTCCCACTGGGCCTATTGGGGAATCTCGTTTATTGCAACCAATAAAGCCCAATAATGAGTAAGTACAAGTAATTATAATTTCTAACTATTTCTTTTTGTAGGCTTTTTCATGGCGGCTATGTGTTGTGCATGCTTATGTGTGGCCTTGGCCTGCGTGTAACGCCTTTTCGTCGGAATCGAGCGTAAAGTTTTTTAGCATAAAGTCCAGCCGATAAGCAGGTATTGTGCCAAAAAAAGTAAAAACTTCCTTAAGGTATATGCGCAGAAAGTGGATTCAGATTGCGTTCGCAAAAAATACCTTTGTCTTTGCGTTCCATTTTAAAATTCTTTGAAAGAAACCAAAATAATAATATTTTCAGTGAGATAAAACGACACGTCTGAGGGCGCATGTACTGCTTTTTATCTTACTTGTGGTGTGGCTATATGAACGAAAATTCAATAAAAATAAATACGGCAAACACGTCGCAGAAGCGTAATAACGATTTAGTAAACATATGAACGTAGAAGCAAGCTTTTTTTTACGTTTTAACAGGAAGTATTAAAAAGTGTTATGCTCAATTGTGACGAAAAGGCGTCACACGCAGGACAAGCCGACCTAACATAATTACAGCGCATTGCAAACAATGCATAAGCATCCGAAGAATATGGAGGCCGCACTTAGTCGAAATAATTCATACATAAATATAGCTAGGCCCAATTAATTGCCACCAGCCCTCAATGGGGATCGAACACTGGACCATGGGATCCGCGCTCCGTCCTCTTTGCTCGGCGCCATAAAGAGTTTTTTTCTTTATTGACTCTTCAAGAAGAGGCCAAACAGATCGCAAGCAGCAGGACTTTGATATGATATGTTGCCGACTGTTGCCTCCGATGCCACGCGACTGTACGCGGTGAGTGATAGTTAGTTCAGCATATTTATTCCGCGGATAACCGTCAACGGTTTCTCACTCTAAAAAATGTCAGTGCGTCTACTTTCACGCACAACACTCGGAGTGCCAAGCACCGCAACATACGGAGGCAGCTCAGCGAATGACGATGCGCAAACGTAATCCAGTCTGAGTACATCAATGCAAAACGTCACGCTTGCTCTGCTTAGTGCGTTATCTGCAAACATATGTTTCGGCATCGTCATTCGCTGAGCTGCCTGCGTAAGTTGCGGTCATTGGCTCTACGAGTGTTGTGCGTAAAAGTAGACGAACAAACGTTTTTTAGAGTGCTGATACTCAGTCCAGCATAATTACTCCGCAGGCGACAGTGGGAGGTGACTCATACCTTGTACAGCATACATTTTCCGCCAACGAATGTCGGCGGCGAGTAAAACTTAGTCCAGCATAGTTAGCACGCAGGCGACAATTAGTGGCGAGTTGTTATTAGTTCAGCATACTTAGTCCGCAGTCGAATGTCGCCAGCGAGTCATACTCAGCCCAGCATAATTACTCCGCAGGCAACACTCGGCGGCGCTTCACACTTAATGCAGCATACCTAGCCCGCAGATGGCCGTCGTCGGCGAGTCATACTCAGCTCAGCATAATTAGTTCGCAGGCGAGTCTCGGCGGCGAATCATACTTAGTCCAGCTTACTTAGTCCGCAGGCGACTCTCGGCGAGGGGTCATACTTACCGCCAAATTCACAAACCTCACCCAATTGAGGCGCCCCTCCACTTCCACAAGGAAGGCGCGAGGGCCGGCGCTGGCCAATTGAGAGGACGGATAGACAGCCTAGGCCGCCTATCCGTTGTCGTGATTGACCAGCACCGGCCCTCGCGCCTCCCTTGAGGAAGTGGAGGGGCGCCTCAATCGGAGTGAGGTTTGTTGAGTTCGGCGGTTGGTGCAGTACACTTAGCCCACAAACGGCAGTCGTCTTCAAGTCATACTCAGCCCAGCATCATTAGTCTGCAGGTGACTCTCGGGGGTGAGTTATACTCAGCGTCGGCGCGCGCAGCTGGCTCCCAAATGACGAAGCGTAGCCCCCACGTGGACCCACTGACAAGATGGGGTATATAATAAAGTATCAAGGGATTGCGGAACGGGTTTATGACTTCCAAATTTTAAACAACAGTCAATAGATATCTAGAGAACGAGTTAAACCTTCTTCCTGCGCCATTTCAGTTGCAAGAGGACACTTACAATCCAAGTGCACTAGAGGTTCGAGGCCCTCCACGCATCCACCAATGAAACACGTTTCATTAAAACAAGCTCGTGACGCACTCTATTCCTTAATACATTTCAAGGTGTCTCGCTTATTCTGATAAACCCGGAGAACACAGGAGTGTGTCGGTGTGCAGATAATTCGATACCACCCAAAGCTTTCCGCAGCCAAGGATAACTAACAATAACGCACGCATATTAAAAGCACGGCGCATTCGATTCTCCTCGGGCTTATCGCAGAATCATACAGGCAACCTTAACATTTTGTTCTGAATTGTGAATAAATGTAAATGTACAATTGACGCCATTATGAGAAACATCGCGAAAAACGTTGCATATAATCCGAATCTAACCAGGATGATAATATATTCTCTTATGTGGGGTTGCCGCGTTTTCTACCCTGTTTCATAGATGTGTCATTCTAAGACATTATTGACTGAGTCAATTTAAGATACCTCGAACTGTCCTTCGCTCTACAAGAAACAGTGAGACACTTTATAATTCCTCGCGTATACACCAAATATGGAAAAGGTGTTCGTTCGTATTATGTTCCTCACTTATTTAACAAATTACCAAATTTTCTTGATCAAATCGACTCTCAGCGTGTCTTAAAAGAACGCATAAAACTATTTTGCTAGTCAGAGGTTGGCATTTTAGGTCGCCCTCACTCACCCTCACCCTCACAGCCACACTCACCTAAGCCTTTCACTCACCTCACCCTCACAGCCACACTCACCTACAGCCCTTCATTCACCCTCACTGAACCTCACGGCCCGCACGCCCTCACGCACTCATGGCCCTCACTCCCCTTGTGCCCCTCACGCACTCACCGCCCTCACGGCCCTCCGCACTGGCCCTCACGACCCTCACGCACTTATACCCCTCACGCCCCTCACGCCACTCACCGCCCTCACGCCCCTCACTCACTCCTGGCCCTCACGCACCCACCGCCCTCACGGCCCTCACGCACTCATAGACCTCACGCCCCTCACGCACTCACCGCCCTCACGCACTCATACCGCTCACGCCCCTCACGCACTCATGGCTCTCACGCCACTCAGACCCGCTTCAGATGGGCAATTTCGCCCAGAAACTTGACGTCGCAACACCAGCAACACGGGCCGCCCGGGTTCACACCCAGCAACCGATTTCTGCAATTTGCCATCATCATCATGAAATTTTATTTTTCTTACACTATTTAGACACACAATTACGCGCTATAAACCGTGTTTTTATGCATTTAAATCTTGTTGAGAATACTAATGCATCTTTCTAAAACAGTTTATTTCCAAAAACGATCAATTTCGAACCACAATCAAGTCTTTTGTTGTCATCATCACCGGCACGAGGTATCATGTGAAAATATCACGTCCCTGATGGGATGCAGCCGCTTCAAACGTCTTCGAATTGCTCCGAGTTGCTCGCTTGCTTCGAGCCGGACACGACCTCAGCAATTCGTGTCGATCTAGGGAAAGCTAGGGAACAACCCGTCAGCAACAGCGAAATTGCTGAGACGAGGCCTCACGCACTCACCGCCCTCACGCCCCTCGTGCACTCATGGCCCTCAACCCTCACGCACTCACCGCCCTCATGGCCCTCACACCCCTCACGCACTCATGCCACTCACACACTCACGCCCCTCACGCCCGTCACGCACTCATGACCCTCACACCCCTCACGCACTCATGACCCTCAAGCCACTCACCGCCCTCACGCCCCTCATGCCGTCATGGCCCTCACGCCCCTCACGCACTCACCGCCCTCACGGCCCTCACACACTCACGGTCCTCGCAGCCCTCACAGCCCTCAAGGCCCTCACTCACCCTCACATTTATAAATGTTCCTGGTTCATAAACTCACTCACCCTCACCTCACCTGTGAAGATGAGGGTTAGTGAGGGCCCTCATGATTGAGGTTTACCGAGCTATGGTGCTAGTGGCAGCCATTTTAAGTATACACGACTGTAATCTCTCTAGAACCGAGAGGAGGCTGGCAATTGTTACCATGTAAGTGACTGTTCGAAGATCAGCGTATATGTCCGCATGATGTTTAAATGTATTTATGTAATTAAGTCTATACTTATGTGTGGATCTAGGAATGTACGTCTATATGCGTCGCGGTACTCTCGATGTTGTATATAAGCCCACGTACGCATTTAGTTGTGTGTGTAACCTGTAAAAAAGCTTTAAATTGTATATAGCTGTCTCGTATTCGCTCCATAGAACAATCAGTTTCGTCACTACGGGGTCTAGTTGCACAAGCAGACCCTGGCTTCGACTGACCCGCCTCTTACGTGCTGATGAAAGAACAAGCCGAATAAATAAATTATTATTACCCTTTAATAGTTTTATTCTTCTTCTTATTATTATTCGACTTAAACGCCTACAAAGTTATGCGATTGAAAAAAAATTGAAAACGTTTTGTATTTTGTTTATGTAGATAAATTTGTTAGCAAATTTATCTGAAAGTGCTTTTAAACACTTTCCTAGTTTTCGTAAAGAAGCAGGCATCAATATTTCTCGTCGTATATGAATGCACGTCCGTCTCTGAGTGCTTGTCGGGCGCTATTTCCTGCGTAAAGGAGGAGAACTTTGAAAGAGACTCTGACGCAGACCCCTTTCCTTGATGAGTCCACACATGAGCAGCGGTTCGGATTCCTCGTTAAGGTCGGCCGGGGCGGTGTTCGAGCGGAGGCGCCATATGTCAGCGTTGGCGTGCGAAACGGTCGTTCAAGAAAATATATAAAACGGGCGTACACGCGGGATCCTCACATTCGCTCATCCGACCGTCACCCCGTCGTTTGTGTGTTCCCGAGCGCTAGCGGTTGCGTGATTTTCTGAGCATTGCTCTTTCGGGATGGTACAGAATACTGAACGGGCGTGAGGGTGTGTGTGTGTGTGGGGGGGGGGGGGGGGCGTGTTGGTTCATCGTTTCGGGGTTCTGAATGAAGGTAGACTCATGGGACAAGACCGGACACGCAGATCCATTACCTGTCTGTCTTCCCTCGTGTTTGCCCTCTTTTGTCGACGCAGCTTCAAACCATACTGAGACGAGCGTTTATGAAGCTCCGTCCTTGTCGTTGGTACATATGTCTAGAAGTCCCTTTTACCTCCAGAGACGGGTACGCTCGCAGCCGCAAACCAACAGTCCAACACACGGCAAGGACTAAATTTTTACGGATGGGATAAGAATGGAGCAGATCCAGCAGCCCAGTATGTCATGACTCGTCCATGCACACATAATGGCACTGATTCACGCATCACGGTACGAGTTTTCAGATGCTGATGAAAACGTTTTGGATCTTGCTGAGCTCAAGAACCAATCTTCAAAATGCTGCTTTATTACAAGGTTGAGGGTGAGAGGCATCGACTTGTCTTAGAACGTAATTTGAGAAAATTTCCGTCCCGCTGCTTGCAATGGCGCAAAACCTGTTATGTCTACCTGCCCACCCCAATGCGTTTGGTTATTCGCGTTTGCAGTGGCTGCTAAGGAAAAGGAAAGACCGTATATGTGCTCCGTGCAACTGGTTGTGTGAAGTACAAGCGAAGACAACGCCAAGCGACGGGAGAAAGGGCAAGCACACCGAAGGCAGGGGACGAGGAGATGAAACCTCCTCTCCTTCTAACATTCCTATAGACCGTTCCATTAGGGTCATAGCAGAGAGGGTAATAAAGAGAAAAAATGCCCTCCTCTCACCCGCATGTCGTCTGCTCCGCCGAATGGACAGTACCTAGCATCCGGCTGGCGTTGCAAACTCTGTTTAAAATGGCGTCATTTTAGAAATTTCAAGCGCAGATGCGCAGATCTTTCTATGCCAGTTATCGTGTATGCTACGCTAGATAAAAAGACTATATAGGGTCAAGTGCGCTGTTACCTGCGTGAAAATAAGAGAAAAAATAGGGAAAACTTTGTCAGATTGGCCGGTCTCTCCGGCGAAATGTAAATCCGGTTGCTGTACCTTTTTTACTATACAAAGTTTGTACTAGTGTAGGCCTTTAGCGGCCATGAGTGGAAGTCTGAAATAATAAATAAAAACGTGCTCTCCTGTCGCCAATATACGCAGTAGTTGAAGGTAGTATCTGCCGGCTGACTCAATTCTGCTATTTAAGTAACGGGAAAAAGATATGCTAGTTGGTCATTTACCGACCTAGCACGACAGAGAGCTATAGGCTGATTTTGGAGTAGCCACAACTATTCTAAGAACGCGAACCACTTCACAACGGCAGCCACGAGCGAGAGTTCGATGTTCCGTACAGCCCGCCGCTACAGCCCAAAGATGGAGAATGTCAACTTCCCTGTTTATCGTCTGCTAGCGGAGTCGGGCGCGTGCCCTTTCTCTCATTTTACCCCGCCGAACCCGCTGAATTTCCCGGATGTATGGAGAGGACGCTGCTGTCGAACAAAATGGTGCCGTCCAGAGAGGCGCTAAATGGAATGGTCTATACTCGCGGTCAGCTTTCTGTGGCAATCCGAAGAGCGGAGGAAAGCGCGTGTACAGCGGTTGGTGCACCCTCTCCCCTAGCATTGACTGCATTGCCACAGAAAGCTGACCGCGAGTGTAGTTATCTCCATTCTCCCCTCGCCCTCCACGGCCCTCCTTCCAGTCCCGCCTCCCTAGTTGTCGCTCTTTCTCTCTTCGTCTGGCTTTGCCATAACGCGCTGCGCTGCACAACTAGTGACGCAGAGTGCAGTGGCATAATTTGAAGACTGTCCGCTATACATTTTTTACTATATAGCCAAGCCAAGTCGAACGAACACATACATCCAAAACACACGTACAAACATGTACGCTGAGTGGTTTAGCGAGGATAGCACGCCTGCAGAAACACAAGAAGCGCTATGGGGCTGCGTTTTTGAAACCGTTTGATTGGCCCCTTCGGCTGGTAGCGTCTGCTGCGTGCGTCCGTTCTTAAGATGAAGCAAAATATAGTTTTGAACGCGCGACTTCCTTTGTCACACCCAACGCGCATCCAACAAATGATGTTCATCTGCGTAAGCGGGGTTCAATGCCAGAAGAGGTTTACCCATGAAAACAATATGTGCACTGCAATATGCAAGCCTCACGTTCATCATTCAGAAAACACAGCGCATTTTCACATGCTTCCAAAGAGATATTTTTTAGCAGACTGATCAATATCGACTTATTGAGGTAGGGATAAGGGTAAGAAAAGCGTTCACGGAGAATGAATGACCAGTTCATGATGAAGTGCACAGCACGGTTTCCAAACTATATCATCTGCGCGACGACAGTGTGCAAGTTAGAAAGCATTCGAACTTACTAGATGCTTACTAATAAAGACTACAAATATTTTAAGTACACATTGAACGCAAGTTGTTTCGATTTCTAGAGCGCTTTCAAATGTCCGTTGCTTTATGGACTGTGCCCTGAAAGTTATTTACAGAAATCCACGGCGGAAGCTTCGCAAAATAATGGTCGAAAACGTTTTGTTTTGTATGCGAAAGGGCGTGTTGCTGAGATGATAAATAAATTCAAAATATGCTGGGCGTCGAGCAAAACGTTTTGTGAGAAACCTTTACCGGTTTCACAGCTATCTGTACAGTGGAGTGTGCGTCGCCTGCACTCTAAGAAAAAATGGAGGAAAAAAGAAGCAACGGCGCGTCTTCCTCCCTTCTACTGACGCGCCCCCAAGCGGACACGAGAAAAATGGAGGAACGAGACGTTTTTCTCCTCCAGGCAGACGGGAGAAAGCTTTCGCCCTCCCGACTCATCTTCTTTCGGTTTCCTTTTCGAGCAGGTTGCGCACGTTGTTTAATAAATGCTGTTGAGTTGATTGAGCTTCAGCGGCAGCGAAGGCCGCCTGTAATTCCGTCTTCTAGTCCAAACGTGCAGAACATTTCTGTTGCATTGACGTTTTTATCACTAATTTTATCAAACGACCAAACGAAGCCGCTAAAAACAGCGCAGTTCGGAGCAGTGCCTGCAGCGCCACGTACACTGGGTAAAATGGCCGTCTCCGGATTGCGGGACTGCGGAGGTATGGTGGCGAAACCACGCGGAATTGTGTCGACGTTTTTGACGTTATGGAAATCGTAGGAACTGCGCTCAAGACAGGCAGGTTTTGCTGCCGGCTCCTGGGTGCCTTCCGTGCTGAAGTTCGGTTCTTTTTCCGATGCCGAGTGCAATTGGCGTTCAACGTGGTTGTGTATTTGTGCGTTTCAGCAACATAGCAGCAACATCGTGATGGCAGTGTTGTGGGTTGTGAACAGCAAGTACTCTGAATTATCTCCGTTGTGACCGTGTGTTCGCTTATCAGCGGTGTAACAACAAGATGAAATGACGTACACTGTCGGGCATTGATGCCGCTGGTCGGGCCGTGATCGGAGCGGGCGGGGTGTCGCAGGATGGTATTCCGCTTTACATTAAAAAGTTTAATACCACTTCAGGGTTAGGTGCAATCGATCGACGTGCAGAGTGCGGACAGTCATTTTGGAATGCTGGTCTGAACAGTAAGCTCTATCATACAGTGGCGGATGTGATTGTCGGTTGTCTCGTCCCCGAGAGCGATGGCGCTCTGGGAAAGGACTGAACAGTACGAAATCGTGACGGAAAGTGCGTATATTTACAATGTGGAATTTTAGCCTTGAAAAGAATAGGTAAAATACAAAAAAAGCTACCCTTATTGTTGCTGTTTAAATATACTACGGTTCCTGGAGAAACTGCCCTCCAAGTGGCGTGCTGGGATGAGCGCTAGAAGCTTCCGGAGCTCGCCACGGCGTAGCTCCGTGCACTTAACACCTGCCGCAAGTCGCGGCTTTGACTTAATTCAAGTTGATCGAAAAGCGATTTCTCAGCCCGTGAAGCATCGCTTGCAGCTGGTAAATATCCGGTCTACAGAGATTAATTCAAGACGGCAATTGCAGCCTTGCGCGAACAACAGAAATAGAAAAAACACACTACACCGATTGAAATACAGGCTATGACGTGCCGTGCGGGGAAACAAACTCATGGCTTCGAACCGCATAGGAGCAGCTTGATTTATTGGCTTTCAAATATTTACGGGCATAATCCAGCACTTGCTTTTTTAATAAGAGATTCATCCCCTGAGCCATTCAAAATACTCTCATAGGTAGGACATTGCCGGAAAAAATCAACATGCTCGGAATATTTTTGTTGCTTATTCATTGACCGAGAAATTCCGAACGTTCAAAATGACCAGTATAAAAGACGGAAACGCTGAGCTCGGGTGGAGTCAAGGTGACATATGCGAGCCTCCAGCTCAGCAACACTTACTTTGTCTTCCTTACTCTCAAATACTCCTAACTAACTCGGGTGGTGTGTTCGTGTTAGTGTGCCGTTGCATTGATGTAAGTATCTGCAATGTATGTCTATGTGCTCAATGTATGTTCACATGATGCTTTTATTATGCGTAGTGTGTATATTGTAGAGGTTGCCGAAGCGAAATTATGGCCTCGAGTGGAAATAAATAATTTTTTGGCAGAACATGAATTATTTAGTACCTAGCGCCAC
>JAZHYW010028213.1:0-13852 GCA_037355805.1 Ixodes ricinus | reverse complement strand
CTCGCTACCCGCAAGAAACGCGAACGATAACAATTGGTGCGGTTTTCGTCGCACTAGATGTAATGTCATCACTACCGTGCCTTATCACACCCGCCCGTGGCTTCGAGACCATGAATCTCTGATCGGCGTCGCAAATTGTTTTGCCCGATTGCGTCGCGTTTCGGACGGAATGCACATCGCGCGGTCGTATTGATGGCTTGTCGCTTGTTCCCTCGAAGGCGAAGCGGTAGCTGCGCTCCCTGTACTCAAGATGACCCGTATCGATACGTCGTCCGGTTGCTTGGTCATTCCGCGGCGTGCTCGGTTTCTGCCTACGATGTACGGACGAGGACACTGCGAGCCATCGAAGCCAATCCAACACCGTGCGAGTGTCACGTGACCTATGGGAGGGACGCGCAGCGACGCGCGAGGCACGTCATCACGGTGATATGTTCGAAGCGGTGCGGTGGCTGGCTCGTAAGTAGCGTCTCCTTCGCTCCATCGCAAAACGAGTGTAGCCGCGGTGACTGGAAGACAAGGCTGCGTGCTGTCAGTACGGAGGAGGCCCGAAGCGGCGTAATTCTGACCTATACAAGACAGGGCACGGACTACGTCTCGCTCGACCTGAATCCGGAGTCGTATTGTATGATTTATATAGTCATTAAGCCGGCCTCTTGTCTCCGGTTCTTCTGGACGCGGTAAACACACCAGTCGGAGGAGACGCGTTCCAGGCACCACAAGCACCACAAGCACAAGGCACCACAAGCACAAACAAGCACCTTTGCTTGTGGTGCCTGGAAAGCGCCTCCTCCGACTGGCGTATTTACCGCGTCCAGAAGAGTAGTCCCTGGATTTCCGCCTCGTTACGCATAGTAGTGTCACCGCTGTCGCCGGTTGCGATCCTGGCGGCGTCCCAGCAGCGGTGTTGTATGCTCGGCAGACGGCTGTTCTGCTCCAGGTCGCTCTTCAGCTTAACAGTGCGCGGAAGCTTATGCAGCCAGGAGGTGCGACGCCGTGACGACAGCGACACTGGCGCTCTTTTGTACTTTTCGCCAGTATTTCTACGATCCGACCGCCAGGATCGCGACATCCGACAGCGTGACACTCGGGTTTGTTGGACGTCATTTGTTGCCACTTCGGGACCACTTTGGATGTATGGGCAGCATACGTTCAGCACACCAGTCGGAGACGCGCTCCAGGCACCATGCATGTGACAGGAACGTCAAAACCAAAAATAGAAGCGAAAAAAATAAAAGGAAGTCTTTCAGGGTCACCGTGTGTGCGGCATGCTATACATGTCAAAGGGACGCGTCTGCACGCTGCCAATGGACGCTGAAAAATGTCAAGCAAACTTGTTTTCAATTTTAGTAACTATAATATTTGGCTTCGAAGCTTTGCACGCCTTATCACTCTACCGTTCTCAGTGTACCTTCCGGGCGAGTCTCATCTCTGTACGAGGCACTAGAAACAAAAAATTAAAGTTTCTTGTCAAACATGGTCGCGTCAAGCTTCCGTTTGCAACGTGGCTCGGTGGATCTGCTTATCGAAGGGGCTTCTGCCGACGGACGGGGCGCCGGATGAAGAGGCGTTTCGCTCTCGGGCGTGTGCGCGAGGGCCTCTATCACCTCCTGCGGGATCGGTGTTGTTCCCCGTCGCCCCGCTGCCGCCTCGCAGTAATAGCGCGACCGGAAAGTTAATTTTAGAGTGGGGCTTTCCTCCCTGTATTCGCTGTATCCTTATCAGCCGTGTTGTTTTGTTTGGCTTCTAGTCGCGCTACGCCATGTTTATTTCGTATTCTGGGTATACAGTTACATTCTTGTGACCGTTACTTGGAAAATGTAACAATTACGTATTATTCGTGTGATTCTATTCAATTCACGTGCACTCTTTTTTGGCCTTAAATATTACAAGTTACCTTTATTAAGTTCCTTCGTGACAAAAATAAATCTAATATAAAGACTCTTTTGTGACGTTAGAAATGTCTTTCCTCCGGTTACTTTGTCTAAATATTCTCGAGATATATAAAAAAACATATTTTGGTATAAAACATGTATCGCACTACCTTTTCTTTATTTTCCCCATCGCCAACTTTATGCGGTTGTTGTAACAAAAACCTATGTATTTTTCTCATTAGGTGTGTGCCGACAGATTCCCAGTTGGCGGCTTCCAGACCTCCGACCGAGTTGCCCGCAATCAGACGGAGGTTTATTGCGGAGAAGGCGCCTTGTAGCCAGGATTCCATTTGCACGTAAAAGATCCCGTTTCGGTCCTAATTAATCCTCAGTCCTCCGCTGGGGCGTGCCATATGCCCTTCCTTGCTTTGGCGCGGACGCTAAGGCAATGGATTACTAGTAATCCGTTACCAAAACAGATTCCCTCCGAGGCTATTTTTCTCGATCCATTGAGCGGGAAGTGGGCGAGCGTGTTTGGGGTTCCGTCCTGCGGGTCGTGCCCGTGACCTTTCTCTGATATCACACGCGAATGAGGCGGTCTCATCAGCTCTGCTTTCTCCTTCTTCGATCACGCTGCACGGGTCGGCTCTGCTGATCGATGCGGTATGCAGAGCGCAGGTTTATCTGCTTTTTTGCAGGGGTTGTGGTGTAAAACGCCGAGCTCTTTAACTCAATAAAAGCGAAAGCATTGAGCATTGAGGTCTACCCACTATCACTTTCAATCAAAGCCAATCAGAGCTCGGCGTCGTTCTCGACGTCACCGCCACTTCTGTGCTTGAAGCAGACGACTTTCTCTTCGCGTAGGCCTGCAATGGGCATGGTCGCCGCTCGTCTCTTTGTTTACCAATTAATCCATACGGGCGGAAGCGCTGGCAGCTTCCGCTCAACCCAGATGGTAAAAATAGCTATTGCTAATTTCATTCTCTGGGAAGAGGAACACGAAAGTAATCAAGTTATTTCCGCGGTGACTAAATAGCAAATTAAATTAGTGTAGAAGTAGTAAAGAAAAATAACAGCGGTGATTGCGTGTGGTACAACTGTGCACAAAACGACCGAATGTCTCCGCTACTTGTACTTTGTTTCAGTGGAGCGAAGCAAAAGCTGCCAGGGCGACTAGAAATATACGCTACTCGAAATAGGCCAATTGTAGAAGCTCCGGCGGTCCCGTTATTTTGTCTGTGCTTTCATTTCCATATATCGGGTCTGAGGCACGTGACGGTCCTCAGCAACGACGAGCAGCGAGGTGAAGGTTAAAAGAAGCCCACTTTTGCGGTCGACGAAGGTCCGTTGGCAGGGGACTCTGACAAGGGAAGGAAACGCGGCTGCCAGTGCCTCGTCGTTCCCTTTCCCTGTTTGCCTTTCTTGCTTCCATTATTATTATTATTTTAAATCTCTTTCCTCCTTCGCAGTTCCTCCTTCCTCCCTGGTGGCCTCCCGAAAGTTGGATGAACGCGGGGAAGCCTCCTTGTTCGTGTCTCGTCTCTGTTGTCCTTATTTGGGGTCACTGCCTGGCAAACGCAAACCGACCAACGAAGACAATCTAGATTAGCAGACATTTGTTTTTTTGTATCAAGCACTTGTATTCGAAAAACCACTAAATTGAAGGAAAATATACCCTAGATTTCGTATAAGAAGTAGTAGTTCGTTTCTTATTGCGGGAGACTGTTTAACTCGATACGTTTTCTAAACAAGCACTACGCACACAGAAGCTTTCCTACGCACAGCCCCCCCCCCCCCCCCCCCACGCCTTCTTCCGGAAAAAGAAAAGAAAATGTTATTTTGCTACGTAGGGGGTGTCTATACTTCTGTCCACCTGACGTTGTACCTGCAGCGAGGCTAGAAGCCCGAGCTCGTAGCGTTGGCAGCCGCTCTTAAGTCACGAGAGCTTGTGCCGCCGAGATGTGCCACAGAGCAAGGAGCTCGCGCTTGTCAGCCTTTCCTGCGGTACATCATGCGGTGAAACAGAGTATAAGCAAACCACTCGGAGTGCTATCGGCTCTGCCGAAATTCGAACGGTGAATTTTATGCTCGAGTTTTACCCAATGGCGTCGATGTTGGCGAGGTCCCTGACGTCATTCTCTTCGCCCCGCGTCGCGACCGCATAAATCATTAAAACAAAAATAAACGCAAACTTCTTTTTTATTATTATTGGACCTAGTTGGTTTTTGAGAGAGGGATCCTCTCATGCGATGTAGATTAATATAAAGATTAGGACGAGATTCAACGTTACAACATGCCCTCTAAGACAGATGTCGGACGGAGCGCACTTGAGACTGCTCGCGCGTACACGCATCAAGTGCGGAGGGCACCTGCCACGTTTCCCGCTCATGTTGTTTCAAGTGAAATGAGCCTCGGGTGCTGACGTCAACTGCAAGAGCTGATCGCCCACCTGGCGTTACGCCAGTAACCTTTTCTTTAGCCGGTTTGTTTTTTGGGACAGGGGTATAGGGAGAGCGTGTAGGGCCTGTAAACCTTCTTTCGTGGAAATTAATCGATCGTGGCAGCGAAATACGCCCCGTCGTACTGTTTCGGTTTTGGGCGCTTCGTCCCAGCTGGCGGCGAATATGTTTCCGCTAGAATTGTTTTCTTGCTGCTGGCTGAAAGAATGTACGAAGGGAAGCTCGCACATTAGAGCGGCCACCAATGCCGCTTCACCGGCCCGCTTATAATGTCTGTGTCGTTTCGAACAACGGATAAATGAATACTTTTAGAGCGGAGTAATTAAAACTTGTATAATAGCGCCTTTTCTTTTTTGGTTAACGGGCAGATGTTGAAGTTTTTTGAGCGATGTACACCTCGCGGCATTGCTAGCACGACGCGACTTCTGCGTTTTTCGCAGTTTACTTTGAGGGTTGGCAGGGCACCAAAACTTACCGTTTAGGTATACAGTATACCGACACTAAGCACTCTTTACCACAATAATAGTTTTGATGACAGCCCTTCAATACTGGTATAAATACGGAGAAAACCAGCGATGGCTTTTTCGCGCTAACAGTGCCGCAAAATGTATACGCCCATCTGTGTGTTTTTGTTTTTTTAAGCGACGGGTAGCGCTGTTTTAACCGCGCTAGCCCGGATGGGTATAAAGCGAAATATGAAGCGTCTAATTAGAATTGATTGTTACAATCCTTCGCTGCACTGCGCTGTTCCCACAACCGATGCAAATGGCAAAAAAAACAAAACATATTTTTACAAAAAAGGAATCACTCAGTTGGTAAAAAAAAAAAGAGGAGCAGTTCTATAAATAAAATAAAAATCGATCGCGACGAATTAAAATTCTGCAGCGGTGCGCACGGTGGTTGCGTCTTTTATTCGTCTCCCCTCCGGCCGCCCGGACGGAGTGTTCAACGATTTCCTTCTTTTTTGTATGTACCTATATATTGCGTCGTTTTTGTGTCTTTTCTTTTTTTCTTGAGGACTCGCGGCCGGATGAGTGCGACGTAGCTCACGAATGGAACAAGGGATCATTCGCCATCTCTCGCCCTTCTCTCTCTCAGTACCGATGACCTGCCCTCTCTCCCCCAGGTATAAGGGGCCGGCCGGCCTAGTGAGGGACAGGCAATGGTCTGCGTCGGGTGCGCGTGGTTCGGGATGCCTCGGAGCGATCCAGATATCCGGATGGATGCGGGCGTTCATTACCTGCGCCGCCATGGCTGACTCATTAGCGGATTGATTGGGGTGATGAAGCTGGAGTATTGAAGACGTCGTCGGTCGTCCGCTCACTGTGCGCTCGTGTTCGCTACTGGATTTTATTTTCGTTACACTTTTCTTCCAAGGACTTTAGCATGGGATCCCTTCTGCGCGAGTTTGATTCGACCGAGCATCGCGTGTGCGATATGGCTGTGCTCGATTTCTGCGACTTCGGAAGGTGTCAGCCGACCGAAGAAAAACAACAAGGATCGGGTGGCATCTCATCTTCTGGACTTCGCAAAGTGACGCCGGATTATAAGTGGATACTTAACGCGAACTCGTGCGGATTGCGAAACGTGCATCTCTTCGGGCGATTTTTTTGTCAATTCAACAGCGCGCTTGCCGACGGCTCGACGTTGTCTCGCACTCTGACCTTCGTCGGGCTTCCAGTGACTCACACTCGGTCCTTTGAAGCAGTCTGTGCGATCTGCAGTCTCACTAGTAGTTGTGTCTTTCCTCGTTCTCATTTTTCTTTTTCCTCCGAGCGCAGCAGTCAGCGCACGAATCCAACTGGGACTTACGAGAGCAGCGCACACCTGTTGGAGCATGCGCGCTATCGGATTTAGATCCTCCGAAAGAAACGTGGTCACACATGCGATGTCCGTGTTCAGTCTCGTCTCTTGTTTTGCTTCGTTTCAAGAAGCAGTCAGTTTCTTTTCTTCTTCTTTTTTATCGAACATTCATTACCCAAGTGTAAACAGAGGAACCTTCATAATATCGCTGTGATATCCTCAAACCTTCCTGACTTTTTTTTCTAAGTGGTACGTTTTTCATTACGTATGAACTGTGACGCGACTCCGTCCACCGTCGTCGCCAGTTGGCTATCGGCTGTGACATCATCCAGTGGTTCTGTGCCTCCCGCGTGCGGCCACTCCCCTCAGTCCAGGCTGAAGTTCCCCTCCGCTTTCGAAGCGCTGCCCTCGCCGGGCCGAGCTCGAGCCAGGCTCCAGGCCCCGAAGGGCGTGCGTCGGCAGCCCGTGAGCACGCCATGCTCACGCTGGCCTTGCCCGACGCTCGTTCGCGTGTCCCGGCGAATCAAGAAGATCGCCGGGGCCTACACTCGTCGTCGTCACGCCGCTGCACGGACAACTGCCTGCTCTGCGGTTGAGTCCACCCTCTCTCTCGTCCTTGTGCGAAGTGTGTGCTGGGACCTTTTGGCGTCGTCGTCATCATCAATGCGCGTGCGCAGGATCATGTCGTTTCGGGGCAGACGTATCCCGACATGTTCGTGGATCGTTCGGATACCTCCGATAACGACACCCGATACTCCCCCGACACCTTCGCCGATGCATCGTTTCGTCATCGGGTGTCGTTATCGGAGGTATCCGGACGATCTCACGAACATGTCGGGAAGTACGTCTGCCCCAAAACGCCCCATAATCCCCACGCACGCGCATGATGATGACGACGATCGCCAAAAGATCCCAGCACACACCTGGGCACAAGGACGAGAGAGAGGGTGGAGCTCACCGCAGGGCTAGGCCGTTGCTGCCGTAGCAGCGGTGTGACGACGACGACGGTGTAGGCCCCGGCGATCTTCTTGATTCGCCGGGACACGCGGAACGAGCGTCGGGCAAAGGCCAGCGTGAGCATGGGCATGCTCACGGGCTGCCGACGCACGCCCTTCGGGGCCTTGGAGCCTGGCTCGAGCTCCGGCTTGCCCGAGGGCAGCGCATTCCGAAAGCGAAGGGAACTTCAGCCTGGACGAGGGAGTGGCCACGCGAGGAGGCACAAATCCACTGACGATGTGTCACAGCCGATAGCCAATGGCGACGACGGTGGACGGGGTCGTGTCACGAGTTCAGTACGTAAATGGAAAAAACGTAACACTGAAAAAAAGTCCAGGAAGAGTTTTGAGGGATATCACAGCGATATTATGAAGGTTCCTCTGTTTATCACTCTGGGTAATGAATGTTCGATAAAAAGAAGAAGAAAGAAGCTGACTGCTTTGAAACGAAGCAAAACAAGAACGTGAAGACTAAGCACGAACACGAGTGTGGTGGCGACCGTTTCTTTCGGAGGGATCTGAAATCCCGATAGCGCGCATCCTCCAACAGGTGTGCGCTGCTCTCGTAAGTCCCAGTTGGATTCGTGCGCTAACTGCTGCGCTCGGAGGAAAAAAAGAAAATGAGAACGAGGAAAGACACAACTACTATTGAGACTGCAGATCGCACAGACTGCTTCCAAAGGACCGAGTGTGGAGTCACTGGAAGCCCGACGAAGGTCAGAGTGCAGACAACGTCGAGCCGTCGGCAAGCGCGCTGTTGAATTGACAAAAAAATCGCCCGAAGAGATGCACGTTTCGCAATCCGCACGAGTTCGCGTTAAGTATCCACTTATAATCCGGCGTCACTTTGCGAAGTCCAGAAGATGAGATGCCACCCGATCCTTGTTGTTTTTCTTCGGTCGGCCGACACCTTCCGAAGTCGCAGAAATCGAGCGTCACCATATCACACACGCGATGCTCGGTCGAATCAAACTCGCGCAGAAGGGATCCCATACTAAAGTCCTTGGAAGAAAAGTGTAACGAAAATAAAATCCAGTAGCGAACACGAGGCGCACAGTGAGCGGACGACCGACGACGTCTTCAATACTCCAGCTTCATCACCCCAATCAATCCGCTAATGAGTCAGCCATGGCGGCGCAGGTAATGAACGCCCGATCCATCCGGATATCTGGATCGCTCCGAGGCATCCCAACCACGCGCACCCGACGCAGACCATTGCCTGTCCCTCACTAGGCCGGCCGGCCCCTTATACCTGGGGGAGAGAGGGGCAGGTCACCGGTACTGAGAGAGAGAAGGGCGAGAGAGGCGAATGATCCCCTTGTTCCATTCGTGAGCTACGTCGCACTCGTCGGCGCGAGTCCCTCAAGAAAAAAAGAAAAGACACAAAAACGACGCAATATATAGGTACATACAAAAAAGAAGGAAATCGTTGAACACTCCGTCCGGGCGGCCGGAGGAGACGAATAAAAGACGCAACCACCGTGCACACCGCTGTAGAATTTTAATTTGTCGCGATCGATTTTTATTTTATTTATAGAACTGCTCCTCTTTTTTTTTTTTACCAACTGAGTGATTCCTTTTTTTGTAAAAATATGTTGTTGTTTTTTTTTTGCCATTTGTTCGGTTGTGGGAACAGCGCAAGTGCAGCGAAGGATTGTAACAATCAATTCTAATTAGACGCTTCATATTTCGCTTTATACCCATCCGGGCTAGCGCGGTTAAAACAGCGCTACCCGTCGCTTAAAAAAAAACAAAAAAACACACAGATGGGCGTATACATTTTGCGGCACTGTTAGCGCGAAAAAGCCATCGCTGGTTTTCTCCGTATTTATACCAGTATTGAAGGGCTGTCATCAAAACTATTATTGTGGTAAAGAGTGCTTAGTGTCGGTATACTGTATACCTAAACGGTAAGTTTTGGTGCCCGCCAACCCTCTCAAAGTAAACTGCGAAAAACGCAGAAGTCGCGTCGTGCTAGCAATGCCGCGAGGTGTACATCGCTCAAAAAACTTCAACATCTGCCCGTTAACCAAAAAAAAAGCGCTATTATACAAGTTTTAATTACTCCGCTCTAAAAGTATTCATTTATCCGTTGTTCGAAACGACACAGACATTATAAGCGGGCCGGTGAAGCGGCATTGGTGGCCGCTCTAATGTGCGAGCTTCCTTCGTACATTCTTTCAGCCAGCAGCAAGAAAACAATTCTAGCGGAAACATATTCGCCGCCAGCTGGGACGAAGCGCCCAAAACCGAAACAGTACGACGGGGCGTATTTCGCTGCCACGATCGATTAATTTCCACGAAAGGAAGGTTTACAGGCCCCTACACGCTCTCCCTATACACCCTGTCCCAAAAAAACAAACCGGCCAAAGAAAAAAGGTTACTGGCGTAACGCCAGAGTGGGCGATCAGCTCTTGCAGTTGACGTCAGCACCCGAGGCTCATTTCACTTGAAACAACATGAGCAGGGAAACGTGGCAGGTGCCCTCCGCACTTGATGCGTGTACGCGCGAGCAGTCTCAAGTGCGCTCCGTCCGGACATCTGTCTTAGAGGGCATGTTGTAACGTTGAATTCGTCCTAATCTTTATATTAATCTACATCGCATGAGAGGATCCCTCTCTCAAAAACCAACTAGGTCCAATAATAATAAAAAAAGAAGTTTGCGTTTATTTTTTGTTTTAATGATTTATGCGGTCGCGACGCGGGGCGAAAGAGAATGACGTCAGGGACCTCGCCAACATCGACGCCATTGGGTAAAACTCGAGCATAAATTCACCGTTCGAATTTCGGCAGAGCCGATAGCACTCCGAGTGGTTTGCTCTATACTCTGTTTCACCTTATGATGTACCGCAGGAAAGGCTACAAACGCGAGCTCCTTGCTCTGTGGCACATCTCGGCGGCACAAGCTCTCGTGACTTAAGAGCGGCTGCCAACGCTACGAGCTCGGGCTTCTAGCCTTCGCTGCGAGTACAACGTCAGGTGAAACGAAGTATAGACACCCCCTACGTAGCAAAAATAACATTTTCTTTTCTTTTTTCCGGAAGAAGGCGTGGGGGGGGGGGGGGGGGACTGTGCGTAGGAAAGCTTCTGTGTGCGTAGTGCTTGTTTAGAAAAACGTATCGAGTTAAACAGTCTCCCGCAATAAGAAACGAACTACTACTTCTTATACGAAATCTAGGGTATATTTTCCTTCAATTTAGTGGTTTTTCGAATACAAGTGCTTGATACAAAAAAACAAATGTCTGCTAATCTAGATTGTCTTCGTTGGTCAGGTTTGCGTTTGCCAGGCCAGTGACCCCAAACAAGGACAGTAGAGACGAAGACACACGAACAAGGAGGCTTCCCCATGTTCATCCAACTTTCGGGAGGCCACCAGGGAGGAAGGAGGAACTGCGAAGGAGGAGAAGAGATTTAAAATAATAATAATAATGGAAGCAAGAAAGGCAAACAGGGAAAGGGAACGACGAGGCACTGGCAGCCGCGTTTCCTTCCCTTGTAGAGTCCCCTGCCAACAGACCTTCGTCGACCGCGAAAGTGGGCTTCTTTTAACCTTCACCTCGCTGCCCGTCGTTGTGAGGACCCTCACGTGCCTAGACCTGATATATGGAAATGAAAGCACAGACAAAATAACGGGACCGCCGGAGCTTCTACAATTGGCCTATTTCGAGTAGCGCCGTATTTCTAGTCGCCCTGGCAGATTATGCTTCGCTCCACGAAACAAAGTACAAGTAGCGGGACATTCGGTCGTTTTGTGCACAGTTGTACCACACGCAATCACCGCTATGTTATATTTTCTTTACTACTTCTACACTAATTTAATTTGCTATTTAGTCACCGCGGAAATAACTTGATTACTTTCGTGTTACCTTTTCCCAGAGAATGAAATTAGCAGTAGCTATTTTTACCATCTGGATAGAGCGGAAGCTGCCAGCGCTTCCGCCCGTATATAGGTTAATTGGTAAACAAAGAGACGAGCGGCGACCATGCCCATTGCAGGCCTACGCGAAGAGAAAGTCGTCTGCTTCAAGCACAGAAGTGGCGGTGACGTCAGAACGACGCCGAGCTCTGATTGGCTTTGATTGAAGGATAGTGGGTAGACCTCAATGCTCAATGCTTTCCTTTTAT
This sequence comes from Ixodes ricinus, assembly GCA_037355805.1. Classification (NCBI taxonomy): domain Eukaryota; kingdom Metazoa; phylum Arthropoda; class Arachnida; order Ixodida; family Ixodidae; genus Ixodes; species Ixodes ricinus. The sequence continues at coordinate 2,599 of JAZHYW010028213.1, read as the reverse complement.
TGAGTTAAAGACTCGGCGTTTTACACCACAACCCCTGCAAAAAGCAGACAAACCTGCGCTCCGCATACCGCATCGATCAGCGAGCCGACCCGTGCAGCGTGATCGAAGAAGGAGAAAGCAGAGCTGATGAGACCGCCTCATTCGCGTGTGATATCAGAGAGAAGGTCACGGGCACGACCCGCAGGACGGAACCCCAAACACGCTCGCCCACTTCCCGCTCAATGGATCGAGAAAAATAGCCTCGGAGGGGAATCTGTTTTAGTAACGGATTACTAGTAATCCATTGCCTTAGCGTCCGCGCCAAAGCAAGGAAGGGCATATGGCACGCCCCAGCGGAGGACTGAGGATTAATTGGGACCGAAACGGGGATCTTTTACGTGCAAATGGATTCTGGCTACAAGGCGCCTTCTCCGCAATAAACCTCCGTCTGATTGCGGGCAACTCGGTCGGGATTCGGAAGCCGCCAACTGGGAATCTGTCGGCACACACCTAATGAGAAAAATACATAGGTTTTGTTACAACAACCGCATAAAGTTGGCGATGGGAAAAATAAAGAAAAGGTAAGTGCGATACATGTTTTATACCAAAATATGTTTTTTTATATGTCTCGAGAATATTTAGACAAAGTAACCGGAGGAAAGACATTTCTAACGTCACAAAAGAGTCTTCATATTAGATTTATTTTTGTCACGAAGGAACTTAATAAAGGTAACTTGTAATATTTAAGGCCAAAAAAAAAGTGCACGTGAATTGAATAGAATCACACGAATAATACGTAATTGTTACATTTTCCAAGTAACGGTCACAAGAATGTAACTGTATACCCAGAATACGAAATAAACATGGCGTAGCGCGACTAGAAGCCAAACAAAACAACACGGCTGATAAGGATACAGCGAATACAGGGAGGAAAGCCCCACTCTAAAATTAACTTTCCGGTCGCGCTATTACTGCGAGGCGGCAGCGGGGCGACGGGGAACAACACCGATCCCGCAGGAGGTGATAAGGCCCTCGCGCACACACGCCCGAGAGCGAAACGCCTTCATCCGGCGCCCCGTCCGTCGGCAGAAGCCCCTTCGATAAGCAGATCCACCGAGCCACGTTGCAAACGGAAGCTTGACGCGACCATGTTTGACAAGAAACTTTAATTTTTTGTTTCTATGCCTCGTACAGAGATGAGACTCGCCCGGAAGGTACACGAGAACGGTAGAGTGATAAGGCGTGCAAAGCTTCGAAGCCAAATATTATAGTTACTAAAATTGAAAACAAGTTTGCTTGACATTTTCAGCGTCCATTGGCAGCGTGCAGACGCGTCCCTTTGACATGTATAGCATGCCGCACACACGGTGACCCTGAAAGACTTCCTTTTATTTTTTTCGCTTCTATTTTTTGGTTTTGACGTTCCTGTCACATGCATGGTGCCTGGAGCGCGTCTCCGACTGGTGTGCTGAACGTATGCTGCCCATACATCCAAAGTGGTCCCGAAGTGGCAACAAATGACGTCCAACAAACCCGAGTGTCACGCTGTCGGATGTCGCGATCCTGGCGGTCGGATCGTAGAAATACTGGCGAAAAAGTACAAAAGAGCGCCAGTGTCGCTGTCGTCACGGCGTCGCACCTCCTGGCTGCATAAGCTTCCGCGCACTGTTAAGCTGAAGAGCGACCTGGAGCAGAACAGCCGTCTGCCGAGCATACAACACCGCTGCTGGGACGCCGCCAGGATCGCAACCGGCGACAGCGGTGACACTACTATGGCGTAACGAGGCGGAAATCCAGGGACTACTCTTCTGGACGCGGTAAATACGCCAGTCGGAGGAGGCGCTTTCCAGGCACCACAAGCAAAGGTGCTTGTTTGTGCTTGTGGTGCCTTGTGCTTGTGGTGCTTGTGGTGCCTGGAACGCGTCTCCTCCGACTGGTGTGTTTACCGCGTCCAGAAGAACCGGGACAAGAGGCCGGCTTAATGACTATATAAATCATACAATACGACTCCGGATTCAGGTCGAGCGAGACGTAGTCCGTGCCCTGTCTTGTATAGGTCAGGAATTACGCGCTTCGGGCCTCCTCCGTACTGACAGCACGCAGCCTTGTCTTCCAGTCACCGCGGCTACACTCGTTTTGCGATGGAGCGAAGGAGACGCTATTTACGAGCCAGCCAATCGCACCGCTTCGAACATATCACCGTGATGACGTGCCTCGCGCGTCGCTGCGTCCCTCCTCATAGGTCACGTGACACTCGCACGGTGTTGGATTGGCTTCGATGGCTCGCAGTGTCCTCGTCCGTACATCGTAAGCTGAAACCGAGCACGCCGCGGAATGACCAAGCAACCGGACGACGTATCGATACGGGTCATCTTGAGTACAGAAGGCAATTACTCGCTCGCCTTCGAGGGAAAAGCGACAAGCCATCAATACGACCGCGCGATGTGCATTCCGTCCGAAACGCGACGCAATCGGGCAAAACAATTTGCGACGCCGATCAGAGATTCATGGTCTCGAAGCCACGGGCGGGTGTGATAAGGTACGGTAGTGATGACATTACATCTAGTGCGACGAAAACCGCACCAATTGGGTTACGTTCGCGTTTCTTGCGGGTAGCGAG